>JAAAIY010000183.1:0-63827 GCA_016098105.1 Actinomortierella wolfii
TTCTGCCAAAAGATACTCAAGATTTGGGCAGACTCGCCGTCAAAGTGCTAAACATCCTTTTCAGGCATTCTAACCGATTCAACGTTTATTATATACAGTCCACAATGTATCTTGTTCAAACAATCAATTACTATCTACTATATATTGACAGTGGTTCTAACAGTGCATCGGTTAACTTTGCTTGTTGAAATTTTGGACCTAACCTGGTTAACCAGCTGTGCTAGTATACAATAAACGAAAAAGGTTAAAGGAGCTACCTGTAGGGAGCGAGTAGAGCGTTGTGCAACAAGTGGTGTGTCCGTAGATTGGATCCACTCATCTAAGATTTCGGCAAAAGCGGATAGGTTTTTTGTCTGCCATTGAGCAAATATGTTAAGAACCTTCTCTCCTCTGCTCTTGTAGTTTTTGATCTTGAGAATCATGTGCTTAAATGTCACCTCTTTTTGTCTTCTTTTCTTATTGTCACTCTCACTCGCCTCTTTGCTCGGGTCAAACGGAGGTTCGATCCCACTGAGAGTCGAGCATTGGTGCTGCACGCGGTGACATGTGGCGGTGCTAATCTATTCAAGGTTGACAGGTCTCTTCGCTAAGCTTATACCAGAAATTTGCCAGGTTCTCACAAGCATCATATTGGCGAAAAAGCAAATATAATAACTGTATAGTCTTTAAAAAGTGTTGCTCATAATGAAGAACAATTATACATCCTTTAACATACTCGCCCAATATGTAGTGTCTCACTTTCAAGCCACCCAGCCTTTCTTCAAGCGGTCTAAGCGATCGGCCAGCTGACGCAGATAGAGGCTTCCTGGGAGGACCTCTGCATTGAGATGCTCTTTCCAGCCATGGCTCGACTCAGGCATGCGGTCGTGGGCTTCAAAAGCCTCGGAGCCAATGACAAAATTCTGGAAGCCTTTGGCGCGATGGATCAAAATACCCTCACGCGCACGTGAGTTCCAAATGACCGAATTGGCACCAGAGAAGCCTTGACCAGAGCCCATCGAACCTCTGTTCACAATCAGAATGGCACCGTCCGTCACGACCTGATCATAGAGCATACCCGAGCAAAATTTCATATGAGGGCCAACTTCGCCCGGTGCAAAGTCAAGGTTCATTGGTTGATCGGCTTGGCCAACATTTGTTGCCTGGACACGGTGGACGACGTTTGGTCCCATGACGTGCGAAATGTGAACAAAGAAATGGAAGGATCCTTGTGAGAGCGTATTACGAACGAGTGTCAGCTGGCTCGAAAGTTGAAAAGCAGACTGACCAGATAACATTTCACCCAGGTACGAGTGCACGTTGGCTTCAAAGGTCAGATGGTGAGCTTCACTGCCAGTCGACAGGAAATTGTGGAAATATGCCGAGACAACATGGCTCATATATGCATGCTGAATATTGTCGAAGCGGATTACATAGTTGGAAAATATCTCGTGCGAGAATCGGTAGTCAGTCGAGCCTCGCCCTTCTTTATCCAACATATCATCAGCCGTTCGACCAATGTTGGCTGGGAATACCATATCAAAATATTGGATACCCACTGCACGGATCTTTCGATCGACCCCAATCTTGGTTATGTATCCGCCACCGTAACGTCGAGAGATGGCGATTGGGAGTGGTGCATCCAACTGTACGATTCCTGTCTCCAAATCAAGGGCACGAATCGTCCTATACATATTGGCCTTCATCTTCTTCCACGGCTTGACGCCCTTCTTATCAGTGTGGAAATCGTCCATGCCAATGTCTTTGATCCATTTCTTGTTGCCAACCCGGGTTACGACCACAGCGTCGCCGACCTTGTAGTCTGCGTCAGCAAGATACACTGGATCCAACTGTAGTGCGAACGATCCTACGGGAGTATACGACGCAATCAGCGGCACACGCGAGTCATCTAACATTTCGTCCTCCTCCAGTCCTCTAGTAGGAACCAAATTTGTGTAACATCCAGAACGTTCAGGATCACATTTTTGTCACTGTTGTCATCATCAAAAGAGACACATCAAATGGAAATTGGGCCTTACTGAACCTCCATCGCATAGTGATGGTCATTTGGCTGCCAACGGCAGACAATACGCGTGCCACCTTGTGGATCGCCACGGAAGAGAATACCACTGCCCTGGATGGTAAGGGGTTTAGAGATGCGATAAATACCCTTCTCCAGTGCCAGAGCTCCTATCGGGATCATTGTCTCAGCCGTGACCTCGCCTGCGACTTGTGCCGTCACACGATCTATCGCCTCCTGGATCCGTTGCGAGTCATCTCCTGTATCGTTGTCAGACTCTGCACCTGGACGCGGTGACAGTTTTTCAAGGACGGGAATTTGGCTGGGATCTGGAAGGGGTGTGTTGCCTTCATTCCAGCCAACCATGCTGAAATCCATGATGCGATCTCCTTTGTGGTTGTAGGCTACATATGCCAGGGCCGAGGTACCATCGCCTGGTTTGAATGGATAAACAATCTTGCTGTATGGGTCGCGCGATTCCTCATCAGGGATTATGGTGCCATCGTCATCGATATCCTGTTCCTCAATCCTCATCGCTCCTTTAGGTAGGGACGATGCTTTAGAGGGTTGACCTATGCGCTGATAGTAGTGAACAGGGTTCTGGCTGCCTAAAGGGTGATTCAAATGCAGATTTTCATTTACAGTGGTTATTGCAGTTGTTTACCTCCACGTGAGATTCATTTTGGCACCGTGCCTGTATTGGACATACCATGCTCGCGAACCCACTGAGGATCATCGGCCAGCTCACAGATTTCATCCTCCTCTACGTCATTATTATCATTGTCATCGTCACTGTCATCGTCGACATTTTCATACCCTGTTATATCATCCAACTCCAACCTTCCAACACCACTTGGCTTCTTTTGAGTCTGCACTCCATCCAGCTGCGCTTCCTGAATCATCAAATCAATCTCGTTTTTCTGACGCTGTTTGGACGGTCTCTTCTTTTGATGTCTGCGAAGATCATCCTGCATAAATTCCCCAATATTTCCATCGGTAAGTTCGAATCGCGCTTGGCCCTGTTGTTGTGCAAGATCCCGCCTGTGCTCATAGTGAGAGCGGTGCATACTCTCATGTGAGGATTCAGGTGAACTGGTAGGGTCCCTGACAATCTCCTCCGTGCTGCCCTCAACTTGTGGATCCTCTGCTTTTACATCTTTGTCATCCTTTGACCTGCCCTCTAACGTGATATCTCCGGAGATGGGCATCTGCTGTTGTTCAGATTGTTGTTTTTCTGGTTGTTGTTGTTGCTCTGATTGTTGTTCTTGTTGAGGTTGCTGTCCCTCTCGTTCCCCCTCTCCTTGTAGCTTCTCCTGCCTCGCATTATCAATGGTTGATTCCTCAAGACGGATAAAGTCCTCGTCAAAATCAGCGATAGCTGAGCCATCATCGTTATCCATGGTGCGTATTCTGGCATCCTGTATTGTCTTTTCCTAGATCGGAGACAAAGAAGAGGACAAGGGCGAGTTGATAGTTTGTTCGCAGTCTTCAGGACTGGTTGCGTGGCTATTAGATGCAACTGCGCCATCTTGTATAGTATTTACCTCAAAAGACATGTCCATCTTGCGCATGCATTTGAGTGTATTTTCAAAGTTATTTTCGTCGGAATCGATCAAAGAGAACGAGTCATGAAGTTCGGCTTCCTGATTTTCCATAGCGCCGCCTTCCATGTCAGCCTCATCGCCATCGCCATCGTCATCACCAAATCCCTCCACTTCCCATGGTAATACTTCTCTCGATAAGCGGATGGATCCACGTGGTCCTGGACGCGGTTGTTGGGATGTTGCCAATGGCGCTCCTTCATCGTCCAATTCAACATAAAGAGTCCCTGCACTTTTACTGCGCTGTTGCTCAAGTCGGACTAGGTACTCTTGACGTAGCTGCTTTTGGCTCTTGCGATGTCCCTTTAGATTGAGATGTGTCTCCAAAGGGGGTGGTACCCCAGCGACCTGTGGTATGTCAATCTGCTCTTCTAGGCGTACGAGAGGGTTAAACGCGCTCCGCAAGAGCTCTTCTTGGTCTTTATACTGCTGTTGCAGTATCCTCTGCTCATCTTTGTCGTCCTCCGCTATTGATATGGGTGTGCCAACTTTTGCTAGTTTTTTAACGAGGCTTCCAGACTTCGCAGTGTCTAATGATAGCTTCTGAGAGCCATGCCAGTCTGCATGTTGTTTGGCGTTGTCCACACCAGAAATAGCGGATGTTGATTGTCTAGTTTCTTGGTGATCTTGATAAAGTTCGGGCAAGGACTTTTGTTGTTGTTTGGATGCGTCAATGTCCTGTGACAAGGCCGTGACCATGGCCATCGATCCAACTATTGCACTAAGCAGCAGTAACCGCATGTGCAGAGAATTTAGCAATGATTGGGCAGGATACATCGTCGTTCGTGTCGCAAGGTGGTCTTTTGATTCCTTGTTACTGGAGGAGAGAGAAGGGGGACTTTTTGTTAAGCTGACACGATTTAAGGTTGCACAATGCGCAGGGGATTGGTGATTGGAGGGCGGGGAGAGACGAAGAAGATACAAGAGGGCAAGTGCGCAGGGTGAGACAGATTATGCAACCTGATAACAGAACAGAGAAACAGGAGCTGACAAAAAGATCGGCGTAAAGGATAATGTGGGGTGTGAATCAGTCACCTCAAAGAAGCATGCTTGTGGGCGATTGGTGGACGAGAGTCGGTCAGGCCCTATCGTCGTAACTTCCTTTCTTCCTTTTCGCCCGCGCAATGGTATTGATGGATTCACACGGCCAATGGGTGTACTCAGCAGAGTGGAAATGGCTGTGGCGAAGAATGAAATGGAAAAAAATGTTAGGAATGAACAATGAAAGGGTAGGAAAGATGTTTGCGACAAAAGAGAAGCTGGGAGAATATAAGCAAGTTGCGATGGCTCTGTGCTTTATTGCTATTGAAAAGGGTCAAGTTCCTCACCCCCCTTCTTTACACTAGTTTAGATCAGCAGTGACTTATTTATTCCAGTTGGCACCACTTCCCAATGGTAATCGTGGTTAACCCCAAGGGACCTCGAAAAAAAAAGACTCGAAAAAACAAGGGGTAAAGGACAGAAGACTGAAGATCATCACAGTGAGAATCGGATCATATCCCAATATCCATTGCTTACTGTAAACGTTGAAAAAGGTTTTATTATTAGGTATATAATTTATGGTCTAAAGGTTGACTACCGACTACAATCTGTAGCAGCCTGGCGTTTCTCAATATCCTTTTCATCCAAGACAGGTCCTTCGCCTCGAGTGAAGACCTGGATGTGGAAGATGGATTTTATGGATCGGTGCACGGCTGGATTGATGAAGAAGAGGTATTCTCGTCCAGGCAGCCGCTCTTCTAAGTAACGACGGATCCAGTTTTCGTCTCGTAGTGGATGTCGAGACCAGATCAACCAGTGCTCAATGCCATCCTCAACTGAATATGGAAATTCGTTCTTTTTCAGTGCAATCTCGAGAGGATCCTGAGGTTCTGTGGGCGACGGTGGGTTGGAACACGGTTCAGAGTCCCAAGCATCTTCATCATCAGACGATGGTGGCGACGACAGATTGTTGGTGATTTGGAAGGAAGGAGAACCAGGTGTTGGGGGTGGCCAGTGCAGGACTCGCTGACGCACAAAATTATCGACGGATCCGTAGCGGTGAGTGCGGTGCTTGACAGCACGCTCATAAGCAGCCTGGACTTTTTCGGAGCGGCCCATGGATGTCAGGTCCTTTGAGGCGACCATTTGAGTCAGTTCCTCCCATGATGATTTCTTGTTGGTGGGTTTTTTGAAGGTGACCGGTGGGGAGCTGGTCCGTGCATTAGGTTTGGGTGATGATGGGTTGCTCTCCACAATGCAGGTAGGGGTGAGTGGGGTGAGTGGGGTGAGTAGAGCTGTGGCTGTCGGGGCCATGGTGTGTGCAGTATGTGATGCAGACGATGATGGCAAAGACGAAGAAGACGAGGAGGGTGAGGATGCAGGCATGCCCATTTAAATACTAGCAGGGCGATGGGTCTGAGCGAGGGGGGAAAAGAAGCAAAAGGGCAGCGTAAAACGGCTGGTGGGCCATTTTATGCTCATTCGCTGAAGATCTCACCAATGACATCACAGTGGCGGCCAGTGGGGGGAAGGGGCCACCTTTTTGTCTCTCACCATCAGTGCAGCTGATGTCACAGTGAACTCCTGAAACGATCAGTTACGAGTCTATGAGAAGAAGGGAAGGACCCGCCGCCCCTGTATGACCGCATGCATGTGTGGCTGATATACACATACATTCTTGTTTTGCCAGCATGTACTTGTGCAAGAGCGAGAAAAGGGGGTTTGTGAAGATTATGGGAAAAATGAAAAACATCGAATGTACTTGTACGTAGAGTACCAACGTGTGGCTGGCGTTGAAAGTGGAGTCGTCCCCGATTGGTGGCCAATATATCGACATGCAGCTCTGAGTTCCCTTGTTTCTCAGTCGGCTATTTTGTCTTGCTTCGCAATTTGCATGTTGCATTCATTCCTTCCTCGCACGCTCTCAATTAATCCTCCACTCTGCTCACATCTCTCGCCGTCCCTTCCCTTCCCCTCCCTTCCTTTCCCTTCCTTTCCCACTTCTCTCCTCGCTCTGATCATCCCATTGAGCCCTTCTTCCCTTTGAGAACCTGATCCATTCTCCATTCTCCATTCTCCACCCACTGCAATACTGCTCCCACTTATACCACAACATACATTCCTACATTCCAGATGTCAGAGTTTAAGAAGAGGCCGCGGGCACATTCGGTCTCGGCTTCCGTCATGAAAGGTGTCCAGGCCGCCAAGGCGGTCGCCATGCAGTTGCCATTGGATCTAGAGGGTATTGATAGTGCCATTCTCGAAAGGTTGCATGCGCTTTTGTGCAAGATTGAGAACAAGCTGCAGTCGATTGAGAAATCGTCATTGGAAAAGGTTGATCACACCCTGCGACGCATCGATGAGACATATGCTACCCTCGAGGTGCCTTCGCTCGATGAAAAAGTGCGGGCCACTTTGAAGATCCTGGAGGAGACCTACCAATCCGCACTGCATGCCAAAACCTCCATGCGCGAGAAGGTTCACACGGCCATCTCCATTCTTGAGGAAAAGTATGTTGAGCTAGAACAAACCTCCTTCGAACGCATGGATGATGCCCGCATGATGCTTGAGAAGGTCGATAGTCGGGCCATCTTGGACTATACAGTTGAGTCCATCGACCATACTCGCCGTGCTGCTCTGGCTGGTGCTAAGCGGTTGCTGCGTTTTGAAGAGTTGCCAGAGCAGTGGCAGGAGAACAAGTACATCCTCTCCGGCTACCGCTTCCTGTCATCCAAGACACAGTGCCTCAAGTCCATTTTTTACATTCACAACGAGTCTGGAAACATCTGGACACACCTGCTTGGATTCTTCTACTTCCTTGCTGTTGGCATCTACTTCTTTTTCGGATCCAACCCATACCTGTCGACGCCAACATCGACACCAACCCGCCATCTCCCCTATATCCCCGCCGACAGTGCTGATAAGCTTGTCTTCCTCGTCTTTTTCCTTGCAGTCTACAAGTGCTTGCTCATGTCATCGCTCTGGCACACATTTGCACAGATTGCACACGAGAAGACTATGCGGTGTATGGCCTGTCTCGACTATGTTGGCATCTCTGTGCTTATTGCTGCCAGCGTCATTGTGACGGAGTACTATGGATTCTACTGCAACATCCTTTTCCGCAATACTTACATTGCTGCCACAGCCTTGTTCGGCGTCGCTGGCGTCGTTGTCCCTTGGCTGTCGTGGTTTGACCAAAAAGGTAAGACTCTAGAAGCCTAAGGAAAAATCACCCTGTGTGGGAACTATTGGTTATCGCCCCACCCGTACTTTTCCTGTGATTCCTGTGATTTTTTCTACCCTCTTTTCTTTTAACGTTTTTTTTTTCTGTCACAACGGTTTGATCCATGCTCTCCTATTGCTCTTCCATTTTTCCCTCCCTTTTTTTTCTCACCCTCGTGTCAGCGTCGATCGGCATGTGGAGCCTTGACAGAAAATATGTTTGTTTGATACTCCTTGTTCACATTTCCTGGACCAAAATATGTTCATCCCATCGCCCCTCTCTTTACAAGATATGGGACTTGTAAACTCTAATCATCTCTACCACACTTTGGTCTATCTCTATCCTGTCCATTCTGTTTGATTAGATACGCGCTGGCTTCGCATCACCTTTTTCGTCTCCATGGCGGCGTCGTCGCTTTTGCCAGTCTTCCATTTGATGTGGATCCAAGGATTTGGAGCGACACTGGAATGGATGACCCCATTGCTCAAGTCGTTGGGTAGTTATGTGCTTGGCGTCTTCGTCTATGCCAACCAATACCCAGAGCGCCTCTTCCCAGGACGCTTTGACCACCTGGGCTCATCGCACCAGTGGTGGCACCTGTGTGTGCTCGGTGGTGTCTACTATCACTTTGTGGCCGCGTTGAGTTTCTGGGAACGCCGTTACGAATATGGCTGCCCTTCGGGATGGGAAGGCATCGCACCTGTTGGAGGTCTGAAGGCTCTGTAGACACAAAAAGGGAGAAAACCCATCGTCTTCAAGAAGGCAAACAGCATGTGAGGCGCTCTCTGTTCTTTTTTTTTGGAGAGTGTGTTCGCTCTTTCATTTCTCTCAGACATCCTTTCTGCACAAGGACAACAAAAAAGAAAACGAAGCGCATGCAGGCGAAAGGTCAAACACATAACATAAGAATACCAACCAATACCCTCATATTGATTACACTCTCACCTTGAACCTCTCCTCTCTCACTTCAGCCCATTTTGTTTCTAGAACACACAGTCATTCTTGCATCTCTTTTAGCATTCGAACCTATTGTAGTGTCGCTCACAATAAAAAAAAAAGCCTGTATTCTCCATATATGATATAGCCTTGAATTTTTCTTTGTCGCTTAGTTTACCCTTGTAGGATCCTCGGTTACACATGGAACAAGTCAAAGGGGGGTGCTTATATGGAAGGAAATAGGCCAATGCAATCTACGCCTATATTTTATTATCAAGACTCAGTATCCTTCACATGAGGTTTGAATACCCCTGGCATGCTGACACTTTTACTCACACCAATGTTCTACAATGCGCTATTGCTCTCGACTCGTTCATACCGCTCATTGAAAAACTATTTATTCTGCTTATCATTTGTGTATAGAGGAAAAAGAGGGGGGTAGGGCGTGGATCACTTTGTACCTTTGGAGCTATGGGATGCGACAGTTTCTCAGCCCAGCCCCCACCATTCCTTTTTTTTTGCCGTAAGCTTGTATAACAAGCATATTGATGGAGATTCTCATATTCCATCTTACTGTCTCTTGACGACACGTACTTCCAAAGGCACGCTCATCGCAGTAGTGATGAGGACGGTTGGCTCAGGAACAGGATGGTTTGGCTTGAGCTTAAAGTCGTAGTGCTGGAGCAAGTAGATGGTTGTGACCATGCCCTCAAGCGTGGCAAAGGTTTGACCGAGACAGATGCGCGGACCAGCGTTGAAGCAATTGAACTTGTAAGGATTCTCATTCTTGAACTTGCCAAACGGGCTTTTAGCCGTTGGATCATCGACAAGAAATCGTTCAGGGCGGAACTCGGTGGCGTCTGGTCCCCAGATACCTAGCTCACGATCTATTTTCCCCAAATAATTAAATTTGAGATACATATCGTGTTAGAGGTCATGGTGGTTTGGCCGTAAAAAAAGTCATTGTTGCCCATAAGAAAAAAGCTTGGGGACATACTTAAACAAAATGCGCTGAAGCCAATGATGTCACCAGCTCCAACTCTGGTACCGTCGGGCAACACATCATCATGCACCGCAACCACGCCACTCATGGCGACAGGAGGGTAAAGACGGAGAGTCTCGTAAAAGACAGCCTTGGTATAGGCCATATCTCGTGTGAGAGTCTCATATATGTAGTCATCAGAGCCTTCTAAGACTTGGTCGATTTCCTGACGCAACTTTGCCTCGACGTCAGGGTGTGTTAAGATCAAGTAAAACTGCCATACCAATGTTTGCGCAGTCGTGTCTCTTCCAGCTTAAATGGTATGGAGAGAGAAAAAAACGGAAAAGAACAATTGATATCAAATGTTGTAAGTCTACGAGCTTGAATAGTCATTCGAGTGACCGACCAAGTATATCAAGTTTGATCATATAATTACCAAACATAAAGTTCATAAAGATATCACGCAGTTCTTTGTCTGAGAGTTTGGAGCCATCTTCAAACTAGATTGGATGTATGGATAACAATAGCATAATAACAACAATGAAAATCATAAGGACGAAAAGTAATAGATAATATTAGGGACGGATTCATGTAATTCGAGGTAAGATATCATTGTCCTTAAGCTCCAAAAGCGATCTTTTTTACCTTGTAGTTGATGAAGTGATCAAGCATGTCTTTGTGTCGGGCTTCCGCCTTCTCAGGGGACTCTTTGCGTCGATTCTCAATTGCCATGTAAGCATGCTCGTTGAGCGTCTTGAGAGCCCATTGGACCTTTTCGCGCACAGAAGGGACATATCGCTCTCGGAGCTTCCACAATGGGTCGTTAACACGCTCTGTTAACCGGACGCCAATGTAGTCCAGTGCCTGGTTAAACTCACAGGCACCTTCGGTCTCAAGAGCATGGAAATCGATACCAAATGTCATTTTGCCAAAGGCGTTCAACGTTAGCTTGGGAAACTCTTGTTGAAGCTCAATGTAGTAGTCTTCACCATGTGACATGTATTTCTCGAACAGCTGTCCGAGCTCTTGAGCCGACCGCTTAAAGGCGTGCTGCACCACATCACGATAGAGGCGGGTGGTGAACATGTTGGACGCTGTTTTACGATGCATGCGCCATTCAGCACCATTGCTAATTTGGTAATTTTTGGCATGTCATTTTTGATTATGATATAACAAAGAAGCTCTTGGTTATTCGTGACACAAACAAGCAGTCGCCAAAAATGAACGTCTTTCAGCGTGTGAAAAAATAAATAGCTTCTTACCTTACAAAGATTCCATGGCCCAGTATATCTTCGGACAGGTGACCAAAGTCTTGTTTCTGATAGTTGTCAAAATTGGTCTTCTGAACATACTCGATTAGTTCGGGGGTATGGACCATGATAAAGCGTCCAACGCCAGGAAATGTAAAAGTGTGCATCTGGCGGTATCGATTGTGCTGGTCAATAAAGAATTGTAATATATTATGCTTGTAACCCATAAACTGTAAAAAGTTGCCAACGAGAGGGAGACCACGATCCCCCTTGAGATCTGTCCGACGTGTTGTGCCGATGGCACAATCAGGCCACTTGAGCAAAGCACCGACAACAAGCACTGCCATGATGGCAAAAACGACATCGAGACGCAGCAGACTTTGTGCAGCAGTCAAATAGCGCACAAGCGCCTGCCTCATAGCGTCAACAGATGACGATGATGGCAATAATGAGTAAATAATAGACATCAGACTATTGCTGTGAGCGTGCTGTGTGTGTGTATGTGTATGTGTATGTGTATGTGTGATGTGTGTGTGTGAAGAGTCTTGTAGTTGTAGAGTGACTAAAGGTGAGTTTGAGATGACCCTTTATATGCCAGAAGCATGGGCCCAAGGTCAGGAGAGCGACAGTCACTCTTATTCCTCCGTCTCCTTTTCCCTTTTGTCGTGTCTCTTGACCTGCGTGACTTCCGCTGTAGTGCCTTTTTACAACTCGCAGTCTATTTCTCTTGGCAAAGGGAAAAAGGAGACTACGGCGAAACAGGTAATGTCTCCACAATAAAATTTTTACAATTGCTGGGCTTTACGACACAACAACACGGGCCATGTTCGTGACACATACCTCGGACATTGAAACGCCCATCTCTTCCTAGCCTTCGGAAACATTGCCGTTTCTGTTTTCCAAATTAAGCAATAAATTGGGGTACAAGATGCCAGGAAAATGAGTTAAATCCGTCGAATCACCACCGGCCACGAGATTTTATCTAAGCTTGTAGAGATGTCGACTCACACTAAGCTATACTAGCAGTCTTCTGCATGTGGCAATTCGATACTAAATATGACATCTGTGCGCAGTCTATGCTTTTGCTCTTTTTACTCCCTGCCTAGTAAGTTTGAGGCCATTTGTCAACCATGGATGTCTTGTCTTGTTTCACCGGAAACGGTGGACTGACATCCATAAGGAGCTACATACCAAATTGTCATGTCTAGTAAATCTTCGTCGGGTGCTTAATGGCGCCTTAAGATACTCAAGTAACTCGAGCGATGATGCACAAGGGACGTGTGGGTGGTATTGGCGTTTAGTACCACTTGCTGTGGGTATTTCATCGTGACTTTTATAATCCTATCCAGATTGTTTTTTTGAACTATACTATCAACAATTCCGTTGGCATGCCACTCCCTCCTTCATGGTTGTTTTTTTATATCATCCTGTGCTAGCGAGGTACGCAATAATAGTTTAATAAGCTATGGATCATACTAGAGTGTACTTGAATTACCACGGAGAGAGAGCAAAATACTGGGAGTCGAACGGAAAAATGACAGGAGTTAATTACGATCACCTGGCTCTATACTGAGGTTAGCAATTTTAACCTGACAAAGGATAAACTGGTTGGTTAAGATCATGGAACCAATCTCGGTTAACCTGCCCAACCTGTTTATCAGACGTGATAGTGTACGGTGAATTGAGGAGCAGAGTGTATTAAAGAATAAATTGCTAGGAGAGCGAGATGAACATTAAAAAGACAATGACGTGTTTCGTGGGTTAAATCCCACTCACATGCGACTTCAGTTTCTCCGCGACGGAGCAATAATCTTTTGCAATTCTTAAGCAAAGTTGTCATCTTTATATACGGAGCACTACCGATTACTTGAGTGTACATATACACAGGCATGGTAACCTGCAAAGACTTACTCGCATAACAGAAGGGGTCATCCAACAGACGATATGTATGAAACTTTAAGACCAGGAAAAAGTGGACATTGTCCACTATTGCATAGAGTGACTAGTCTACCTGTTGACGTTGATTTCGTCTGCACAGAGAAGGGACATTCGTTTTTGGTTCATGCTGCTGGACGGCTGGTCGCTTTATACAAAGCGATGATATTACATAATGCGCCTAACTGGTAAGCGTTTCGAACAAGCTACTCCTAAGGCATGTCTTATTGCAGCATTCAGTATTGCAGGATAAAGAAATAAATATTTGAAATGGTGACCTGTGGATTTGTGCACACTGATCTTTCTTGCATACGGCTTGTACATAGACAAACATTACTATAGGTAATCTGGGAGCTATACCTCTTGACACACTATGCGTTTTGCAAGCCGTCCATCGCTTAGAAATTTCCCGTCATAGCGGAGGTCACTATAAAACCAACCATGTTTACTGCTCATTTTTGTTGGTTTTTGATAAACCTCATCATAGGTATATAAATCTTGGTTAGTTTAGGGTTGATGGTTTTGTTTATGGCCCCCAGAATATGTCCTACTTTCTTGTCGTACAGAAATTTTCGACAGAATATCTGTGACTCGGTAGCGTTTAACGTTTGATAGGGCAGAAGGAATGTATGACTGTGCATTCTACAAATATTGTAACGGTCTACACGGGGACCCGTACAGTACGCGTACATCCTGCTTACATTCTAGTCGTTTCTATGCCGCTCAGAAATAAGTTTGGAAAGAGCATGCCCATTCTCAGCGGTTGGTAGGTAATTTGTAGCCTATATTTTTTGTTTACATTTTGAAGTCAACGTCTGATTGGCATTTACGACAGGTAAGATTGAAACCATTCTTGCGTAGCGGCAAGTTACCATGCGATCGATGATTAATTGGCTCATGCAAGCACGCCGCGTACGTATTCTTGTACAACATCCATCCATCCTTTAGCTTGCCTAGAAGATTATATAAAAGGAAGCACTGGTTTCTCACCAGGAAAAGAACGAAGATCCTTCCCCTCTTAACACCCATTTCCCCTCCTTCTTACTCCGATTTTCACCACCAATGTACAAGTCAGTAGTTTTGCTCCTCGTTATCTGTGCCCAGATCGTCCTTGGTGCATACACCGTTGTGCTCAGAGACTCAGACAACCGTCAAGCGCGCCTTGTCGTCAAAGATGGTAGCTCTCAGTGCTTCTGCCTTGCAAACTCGGATGTGCGAGAACTTCAGGCCATCAACGCAGTCAACCTCAAGCTCTACGATAGAAGAGACTGCACGGGTCACTTCACAACTGCTCCACCCAATGGTATTGTAAGAGGTGCAAGCAGGGTCAAGAGCATCTCATTTGGTGAAGGCTTTACGGTTCCTCGACCTCCACCTACATGCCCCAACTATTTCGGTTACCACCCCAACTAAGCAGAGAGTCCACCGAGTCTGAGGCCGTGTTTCTATCCTTCTTGGCCGCCTCCACTGCTCAAATGTATCGTTGAAACACTGCAGGGACTATTTTCTTTTGAAGCTCGTTACTACGAGCAAATCAACTTTTTCATTAGCACACTGCACAATAAAGAAAAGGTCAAATTATAATAAAACAGCGTGTGATCCGTTGGCGAGCATGTTTGCTTTACCTCACTTATGACCAAAAGAGAAATAGACAACGTTCCTCTTTTGCCATCTTTTACTATAGTCTTAACCAAAGACTGCTGATGCTAAAAAGTGAGTATTACCTTCATTTGTCAGCAACCGTTTTTTCCCTTGAATTTTGTGGATCTGAAGATGCAAAAACTTGCATCTAGCATGAATGCATTACACATGGTCCAATTGGATTTAGACACATTTCTTCAAAGGAACTCTTGCTACCGATCAATCCTTCTCCTCCACAATGCATATTTTATAGACAGCCTATCCATTTTTTTTTTACAATGAATGATACCATTTGGATTATAAGCATTGTCTTGGTGCGGATATACTTTCATGTCGACAGAAGAGTAAAATAAGAGTCCAATATCATTCTTCCTTTGACGATGGTGTCCCTGGGTTGCGGCTGTTTTTTATTTTTATACTGCCGGGAGACCCGAGGGTTTTTGCGTGTGCTGAGAAATTGCGCAGGGGAAATTGTGCGACCTTGATTATTCTATTGACTTATCATTATTTTATTTTTTATAGGTGGCCATTGTTCAATACAACAAAAAATAGTCTCCTCAAAAAAACCCAGGTAAACATCCTCCTTTCCAATAATCTTAAATTCTCTTAGGATGAACAACCTGTCTTTTGAGGTGTTATATATCTAATGTAGAATGGAGTCTTTGGATATATAATGTCCAGTTGGTTGTGATTCCTCTCCTAATTTTTTTATCCAACTCACGAAACGCTCAACGTTTTCAATGGCACAATGGCACAATGGCATCGAAAGTGAAGCAGGGCAGATGTGTCAATAAGTAGTCGGCGAAACTAATGTTTACCATACCACAGCAACGATTGTTCTTTCGCCTCCTATATACTGAGAGTAACAGCAAACCTCCCGAAATTTCTCGAAATTTAAGGACACTGATGTTTTACAGCGGACCTGTCAGCATTTTCTGTACATGCAGCATTTACAACTGCTTGGGAAAGACTGTTTGTTGATTACACAGGACCATGTGGCCTTTGCCCGGAGAGACGCCGTGCGACTCATAATATACTTGACTGGACAATGTTTTCCTCTTCTTTCGAAACAAGGTAATTTATTTTATGTGTTACTGATGCTGCGCACTGTGACCAGAGGATTACGTGTAGGCCCTCATGGGTATTGCAACGGAGAATCTTGCTTCGTTCCTTAACCGTTGCATACAGAGACTTGAACTCAATAATTTTTTTGACTTGGCACCAAAGCGTGAGAGGAGTTATGTCTTCCTTCTCTTTCATCTCCGGGGTCTCAGGAATACTGTCCTGAACTTTTCTGTATTTTAAAATAACCTACCGCCGCTTCTTTTTCTTATTTTGAGCGTTGACGACAAGAAACAGTCTAGGTCGCATTAAAAATGAATGGACTCTTCCCTTTTTGAGTTCTCGAGTTTTGTTGACCTGCTTTTGTTGTTGGCATCGTATCGGAGGTGGTAGCTGAAAGGGGAATTTGTAAAATTTTTCCCTAAAAATTGGGAGAGTGCATTCACCAATAAAATGAAGGGTTGACTACGTCGAAAATGCTGATAATCCTAGCCGGCTTATTTAGCTACAGAAATATAAGAGTGTGTATGATATAGCCGTTGATATGCAAAAAAAAGCTGACGGAGCACACCGTTCTGGCAGAGTGACTCTAGTCGGTGCTCTTGGTGCACAAACACATCATTTGCAACTTGAAATCGAATAACCCTAAACTCAAAAAAAGAACACTAAAACGCATGGCGCGTGTTAGGGGCGCCAACGAGCTGAGAAAAATGGGCGCTGTATCGATTTTCATCGATCGTGCGATGATGCGTCTTCTCGTGCGGAAGGACTGGATGACATATGCGAACGTGCGCGCTATCGGATAAAGGGTGATGGCCTCTCAGATTCTAATGCACCTTGCCACTTGATTATTTGTTGCTAAGCATGAATGGCGCTTAGAGCATTGCCCTGTGAATGAAAACACTTTTTTTCCGAATATATAAAGCCTTCTCGGTCTCGCTGCCTTCTGAAGGAAAAAAATAAACATCTTCACCTCCCTCTTCGAAGCAAAAAGAAACCCACCATGTACAAGACAACCATCGTACTCCTCGCTCTTTGTGCCCAGCTCGTCTTTGGTGCATACACCATTACTGTGACGAACAAAGCCAAAAAGCAAGTCGATCTCGTGATCCAGTCAGGCAAGCGTGTCTGTGTCTGCCTCACAAACACCCAGACAAAGTCATTGAAAGGAAAGTCTGCCGGCAGCGTGAAGCTTTTCCGTTCCAACAACTGCCGAGGCGACTACGATGTGATGGGAAGCAACGGCTTTGTCGACAATGCATTCTGGGTCAACAGTTTGTCGTACGGCAAGTCGGGTATCCCTTCGGAGGACCCACGTTGGTGCCCCAACTATTTCAACCTCAATGTTGCACTCGGTGATGTTTCACGGCGTGAAATTCGTGCTGACGTGTACTCAGAGAGCGCATAAGTGTTTCCTCTCGCGCTTTTTATCCATCACGTAGGCCATTCCGCCTTTTTTCTTTTCTTTTTTCTCATGCTTCTCACTATTCACTACCCAGGTTAGAGAAACTGGGAAAGATTTATTATCATTAAACCAAATAAAATGGAACCAACAGCAATACATCATTGACCTCCTTGCCAAACCGCGAAGATATTAAGCAAGAAAAAAGTCCATCTATCCTTTACTGTCTTTGTTAGTTTTTGTACTTGGTGGCAGCTATGTGTTCTTTGACTTGCATGGTTCTGGTCAAACGGTTCAGTATAAGTTGCATTCCACATATTCTTTAACTTTTTCGCTCTTGTGAGTATGAATGACAGGTTCGCAGTTGGTACTCTTGGGAAAGACAAATGAAGTAGATAAAACGGCAAAAAGAGGATTCCTCTGATTACCAAACTAATTTACTGTCGTTACGATTGTGTCGTACAAACATTTCATTTTTCGATCGAGTCATGCAAGAGCGCCGTTCGGAATTCTCATGGACTATAGCACGTATTGTGTTCACTTTCTTTTTTTTTTCCTTGCTCCATTATCCTTATCCACCCTTTTCCTCATTCCTTTCTTTTCTCCTGCTCCGACCATACCAAGCAAGAAAATATGCACAAGTTTGTCATTGTTGTACTGGGTCTTTGTGCTCAGTTGACTCTTGGGTACAGCGTGATGATCAAGAACAGAGCCGGCAAAGAGATTGAGATGTACTGTCCATCCGGTCGACGGGCTTGCTTCTGCCTCAAGAACACGCAGACAAAGTCGCTGCGGGGAAAGGGTGCCGGCAATGTCAAGCTTTTCTGGTCTAGTGATTGCACCGGCAACTACAATGTCATGGGGTCAGATGGCTTTGTCGACAATGCCTTCTGGGTCAACAGTATCTCCATTGGCCGCTCGGGCATTGCTTCAGAACCTCCAGAGACCTGTCCCGACTTTCATGGAATTGGCCCACGAGCTTAATAATCCTTTTGCTATGGGTTAAAATGAAAATGAAAAAAGGGGGACGATGGGAAAATTATTCTCAGTCTTCAGCAGTTTTCAAAAGCAGTAAGGGAGGAACATGTAGAATATTAGATTTCTTCTTATATTTCTTTTAATGTCAACATTCAGTTTACCAATTTGTGATATCTTGCTGGTCTGTTTCAAGTCATTTCCAAACTGCTTGAAAAGCGAACCGTATTATGACTGTGCACTTGACGCATATTTTAATGGTACATATTCCCACGAGATATTGTTTATACTTTTAAGCCGTCTATTGCTCAATAGATAGAACGCAAAGTCGACCAGTGATTCAAAAACAAAAAAGTGTTGTAATGTTTGACTATCTCGTTGACAAACAGAGGATACACTTCTGGACGACTGAAGAATAAAAAAAAAACAACACTGGGAAAAGCATTCGGAACATAGGTTGGACGCTTGCTGGTTTTCTGATTGTATTTATTACGTGATTACCAGAAAAATATTACTTATAAAAAATCAACCTGGTAACACCGTCAGGTAGACCACCCTTCAATCCTTAGAAGATCCCGAAATGTCCAAAAGTGAGAAAATGTGTGCGGAGCAAATAATGTACAAGTTTTATTGGAGTAGGCATGGTATCCCAGTTATGTTACAGATTGTCCTAATATACTGAAAGCAGCGAGAGGCTTTTTTCTCGAGTGATAATTTAGAAAAAAATAAAAGGGGGTAAAGAGTGGAGAGGCAAGAGGTGATAATAGCGTTCATCATGAAAGTCGTTGCAGAAGGGAATATAGCGAGTAACGAAGAAAGGTCATCAAATACTAGAAAAGTGAAGGAATGGTATCATCCTCTATGCCTCGTGTCTTCACATGTGATGGGGGGGGGGAGTTTACCCTCCACAGGATCATTTAAGGGCTGTGGGAAGGGGTGAATTGACGGCCCTGGACGGCTGTGTAGATGTTGTTCATGGGCATCTTAAGACCGGTCTGCTCCTCAATGGTAGCGTGCAGGGGAGGCAGAAGCGTGTAAATGTCCTTGATGGCATTAGCCTCAGGAGCCAACCCGTTTCCCTGGCCCGAAGCACTTCCGCCTTGAGCACCAGACCAGACCGAGATCTTGGGCTGCAGACCCTGGACGGCCTTGGCATTGATAGCGGCGAGCTCGGTGTATGTGCCGCGTTCGAGCATGAGGAACTGCTGGAGGGCCATGTGGTTGCCACCAAATGCGGCGAGCATCTTGGCAATGTAATCAGCCTTGGCCTCAGACATGGCGCGGATACCTTCAGCCTCCTTCTGCTGTTCATAGAGCTTGGCCTCGGCCTCGGCCTCACGCTTGTAACGGACAGCATCGGCCTCCTTCTGCTGCTCGTACAGTCTGGCGTTCGCTTGCTGGACGGAAATCTCATAGTCAACCTGGGCCTTGGCCAAGTTGGATGCACGCAGACGTTCCATCTCAGCCTCGGCGCGACGGATTTCAAGAGTCTTGGTCAGCTCAGCTTCGCGGATCTCAGCAGTCTTAGCGGCCTCGACCTCGGCAATCTTGGTCTGCTGAGCATAGGCAGCACGCTTGGTGGCAAGGACGGCATTAGCCTCAGCCAATTCGACCTGACGCTCGTTGGCGTACATGGTTGTCTGAGCCTCAATCTTAGCCTGGCGCTGCTTGCGCAGACCCTCCTGTTCCAACTCGAAGATCTTGGTCTCAGCGTCGACACGGGCAGCGTTACGCAAGGTCAGACCGGCACGCTCCTTAGCACCCGTGTCACCCTTCAACTTCGCCTCAGCCACATCGACCTTGGCCTGGTTGGCGACTTCTTGTTGGATCTATAAAGTCAGGCGGCAAAATAAAACATGTCCCAAAAGGATAACAAGTGGAAATCCATGTGTCAGATGATTTTTTTCTACTGGTTCCATGTCTTAGTGGCGAACAATAAAAAAAATCCTAAAGCTTAAGAGACACTAGCTTACCTTTTGACCCATGAACGAGAAATACTCCTTGCCCTTAACATCGACCAGCTGCTTGATGTTAGAGTTGTAGATACGAAGACCAAAGTGTTCGAGTTCGGTCTGGACTTTATCGTAGACTTGCTGCTTGAATTCCTTGGTTCCCTGGAAGATCTGTTCCATGGTCATACCAGCAGCCAACACGCGGGTCTCACCCTCAATGACACCCTTGAGCAAGTCGTGCAACTCCTGGCTGTCCTGTGCTACCTCCGAAAGAAGCTTGCCGTAAATCTTAAGGTTGGTCTCATCATCGCGTGGGCCAATAGTGAAGACGGCAGGCAGGATGAAGGGCAGCTTTTCAGAACTAGAAAATGTGTATTATTTAGGCGTGAGAATTTCATGGTGAGTCGACAAAGACTTGATTGAGATACAGAATAGATACTCCTCTGTGTACTGCCATTTGCTAGTCTTTTGTCTTTTTTCCCTCTCCCCTACCTCATGGCGTGAACATCGAACGAGTAGTTGACAGGGGCAATGCTGAAGGTTGTCGAACGCTGACCGGGAAGGATCCAAGCCTTCTTGGCCAGCTTGACATCGTCGATGCCGAGACCTGTGATGATAAGGTACTCGTTGGCTTTGGCGACGCGGTACATTTTCAACTATCTGAGTGTGTGTGTGTTGAGTTGGTTGTTGGTAGGACTGCGGGTGAACGCGGTTGGTGGAAGGTTGTAGGCTTTTTTGAAAGTAGCTTGTTGGTGTCTTTTGCTCAAGAACAAAAGAATAGTAGTCGAGCTGAGTTGAGTTTGTAAGAGTATGAAGTGAAAGTGAGAAAAAAAAGGGGGGAAGGATGGAGGAGCAGTAGTTATATGCAAGGCAAATGAGGATGGTGGTCGAGCGTGAAGTCGACAACACAGTGAGACAAACAAGAGGGTTGAGATGCGTGGTGCTCTAGTTGGGTTAGTAAGTGATGGCGGTGAGAGCACAATGTGGTAGCCAAAACAGACGGAGAGCATCTGGCCTCTCATTGTTACTCAAAAAAATCGCTTTTCGGTTCTTTGATTTCTGGAAAAACATTTTGCTCGTTCTCCCAAGAACTAGAACACAGTCACTCCACGTTTTTCTGTCGACTTTTAAATTATTCTTCCTCTTTTTGAATGGGGTGCATACACTCCTGTCTGTTAGCCCCCGGTTGTGGGCGCAATCCAAGTTGAGCCCGCTCCATATGGAGAGTGTCCCCCTTGTCGCCACTCGCTGCTGCTTCATACAACTCCGAGTTGTATTCCTCTTCCCTCGCTCATTCAATACAAAGCTTGTACCATCCATGTATTAGCAACTGGTTCCAGGTAGGGAGCATGTAAAGGTTTTACAAGAAAACATGAGAACGCCCTTTTGGATAAACTATGCATGGCAAACTTTGATCCTCTTTAGAAAGTATCGTGAAGGCTGTTGTGTTTCGTGACAGCAAAGTAGAATTTCCTTTGAGAAGCATGGTGTGGTTCCGTGTTGACAGAGTAGAAAAGATCAATTACTCTCTGTTATCCCTTCTGCTTTGAAAGCATTAACGCTTCAACCCGCTCCCCCTTTACCACTTTTGTGGAATAAAAAAGGCGACAAATAAACAAGCAAGCAACACAAACAAAATCGAATGCTCAACAATCTATTTTTTTTTCTCCCGGGGCTGAGCAACGTACCATCGTTGGATGTGATGACAGCATGCTGCCTGCGGCAGATCAGAAGGTTGTTATAATTAACAAAAGTGCATCGCCACCGTTAAATCACGATGCTTAACCTCATACGTCTTATTTTCATTGGCTGCTATGTTCCTGGTTCATAGTGACATCTGTCCAATCGTATCTACAACGTGATGGAAAAGTCAACAGGGTATCAAGCAAGGAGCAGAAACAAATGTCATATCTGGGTGAACGGCGTGATCTGGGTGATACAAAGAAGAGCTCTACCCGGCCATCCGCCCATTTGTCACTGGTCAGAAACGTGCGAATGTAAAAAAGTTTAATGAAAGTCGACTTTGCAAGAACTCCATGGGCTGTGGTGGTCAGGTGACTGGATGCCCTGCCGTAAGTTGGCATAGAAGCCGTGAAGATCGAACACAGCAAAACTTTATTTGAGAGCCATCTTCTTTTTCCATGTATGTCATATTGCACATTGTATATACTTTGTATATTTTGTATACGGATGCATTCTGGATAAACTGGCGCCAGCTTCTCTAATCTACGACTCTTTCTTTTTTTTTTCCTGAGAACGTATTTTCGACTTGGGCTTTGTTTGCTTAGTGTACGTACTCAATGAGAAACTGGGTCGTGCGCAAAGCCGTCTGCTGTGTTTCGAAGAAGGGGGTCTGTATTATGGAATGCACATATGCATATACGGGCCGTTACATACGATGCACAAATCAACTATTCCTATTTAGTCCGTGAAAGAGAGGATGTCGAGATGTGGGTGCAATAATATCTCTACTTTAATCATCATCACTAGTTGTATCTAGTTTCTATCTAATCATACTACTTGCATCTTTCTAGTCCACAATAAAAGGCACTTGGTCGGTTGGATTGACAAACGCATTCTGCACGTCAATGTCAGGCTTTTGGAGGAAGTTCACTATGTATGTGCTGATTCAGTTAATCTTCTTCGTAAACAAATGATCCATACATATCATATTTCGACATCGTGATTGCCTCATTATACTCAAAGTCTACATTCAGCAAAAGAACATTATTGACTGATGGAGACAAAATAACGCTGGAGAACGGGTGTGTGTAAAATCTTGTAATTTCGCTAACCATGCTGTATCACCCACTTGACTATAGAATACGAGCTGAGACCCCTTGAGATTCATCACCTGGCAATTGCATGATTAAGGACAATCGCAAGTTCCAGTACGTCACTACAGGAGTACCATTTTGATCGACGTTGGCTGTGACGTTGACCATCATACCTTTCTCATGCTGTTACCACCCTTTATACCTTTTGGAAATATGGTAAAGAAGGTCTGCCGCTCACTCTTTGAAACCATCTATTTTCGTGTCACATTGGTGTATGAGACAGAGATCTTGTAACAAGGTTCATGATCGAGTAATGGTATTTCCTTTGTGTCTGTTAGTGGTATGTCACAATTTATATAGTCATGCGCTTTCCCTTCAGTAAAAGGAATAAAAAAAGACGCCTCACTCCACAAAACAGTCCACAGTTGAGCGATCACAGTGGCAGGACACTCTGGCAGGCACCTTCATTCAACATAGAGCGGCCATTCATTTGTCTTATTCCTCAAGGTAGTGTTATCATGATGCGGAGATAATTGTTGGGGTGCCAAACTACCACGTAAAGAGTGAACGTCCAAAAGGATGAAAGTCGCAATAGAGAAAAATGGATAGAAGGACAATCCAGGTTACTATAATCGGGTAGAGTGTCGCTGCGCAATAGCAATAAACAGTTACTGTGTTTGAGAGGTATTGGGACTAGAACGCTGTTCTCATATGTTTTTGCTTGGCCTGGATGACTCTACTTGGTAATAATAAAGCGAAAAGGGCACCAATATTTTCAAGTAATATGGCACATTTGAAAAAAAAATCCACGCGGATTATCCATAATATGGCCTCGGATGCATAAATCTTCCTATACTTCACTGAGGCTTTGTAGCCCCAACTTACTCGTCGACCCGAATTCACACAATGAGGGGTGTTGAACCATATAAATGGGGCACGGCACGTGAAAGATGCTGACAAGCACAAAATTGGAATAATAATAATAATTAGACGCTTGCGGGGCCCTCGGTGAGAACGCGTCACATTTCTCGTTAAAACTTCTGTTTCCTTCTTTTCGGGCATCTTCATCACTTTCCCCTCTAGTTCCACAACACATCATCAACATGGTAAGCTGCCTAGCCCATTGAGACGCGAGCCTTTTGTTACTGGACACACTTGTCATCTCGTCAAGTTGGACCACCAGCCTTCAACCCATTCTGAAAAGGAGGATGGAACAAGTTTAGCATTCATCACCATGTCTTGCATAACTGACGGGAGGAAGGAACAAAAAAAGAACGGGATCCTATCCAAACACTACAAGGTCAGGCAATTGCTAACAATTGCTTTTCTTTCTATATTTCTGTTGCGTATGATAGCCTTCTGCTGAGTTCGACGCTGCTGCCGCCAAGGTCAAGACCTTCACCAAGTCGCCCTCCAACGACGAGCTTTTGGAGATCTATGCTCTGTTCAAGCAGGCCACTGTTGGCGACAACAACACTGATCGCCCCGGCATGTTTGACCCCAAGGGCAAGGCCAAGTGGGATGCCTGGGCTGCCAAGAAGGGTAAGTTTTGTGTTCTATCATCACTTGTATGGCATGGATTCTTTATGTCTATTTTTCATTGTTGTCTCACGCGTTATTTCCTTTTGGTGTATTACAAACCTATCTAGGTCTCTCCCAGGAGGAGGCTGAGAAGCAGTACATTGCTCTCGTTGAGAAGCTCTCTGCCACCTACGCATAAATTTTGATTTCCTTTGCCGTTAATAAATGTACAAACTCCATTGAACAATGAATCTCTACTTTTTTTAGAGAGAGAGAGAGAGGAGACGGAAAGGAGAGAGGTGGAATAAGGGGAGAGAGTGTGTACTGTTCAAGCTTCTTACTCACAGAATTGTCAGGGCAAGAAAAATGAGAGAGAAAGGCTTCAGGGGGAAGAGGAGCAAGGAGGAGGAAGACTGAGAAATCAAAGAATTCTCTTCCCCCACCCCCAATTTACCGGAGTAAAATTACCCGATCACAGAACAAGCACATGGAGCGCAGAGACACCATCTTGCCCTCGCATGGCATGACACACACAGACGGACGGACGGACGGACGGACGGGTAGAATCACACGGTTTGTTTGCTTTGAGAAGAGTCCATCAAGATGTTGTCTCTGTTTTGGATGGTAATCAATCTCGTTACTCTATTCCATGGCATACCAAGAAGCAACTTTGCTTGTGAGCTTGTGTATTCTAGCTGGAAAGAGATGCAAGCAGCAGCAGCAGCAGCAGCAGCAGCAGCCTACTCACAAGTTATAGCATCTCGTTGTGTGTCATTGCACACAAACATTAAAAAATTGCCCATTGCCCATTGTCAAGGGTCATGAGGTTTGACAAACTTTTTCCCCTCATTTTGTGCTCCAGTAAAAAAAAATAATAAAAAAAAGCCTTGATGAGCCCTTCTTTGCCTTAAAAACGACAGGAGCACCCGTAACTTGGCTCCAGTCAAAAAGCCTACTTATAGACAGGCATCCTGCGTCACCATGATTGACTGTCGTCACCACGCGACGACGCGCCCTGAAACTCCTGATATTGTCTACTAATATACTCCCCTTCCTCATGCGGCTATTTTTATTGAGCATCCTGTAGATAGAGGATGCAAACCACACCTTGGCCTTATGGACATGTAGAGAAAGAGAGATAGAAAAAAAAGAGGGACATACTGTTCAGCTCGTGCAACACCCTTCACACGTCACCATGTCACCATGCGATTGGGCGTGTACAACGGTTGGTTGCACCGCCTCCCCTCTCCCTTTCCAAAAACCAAATAGAAAAGCTGACGCGTCGACTTGTTCTTTCTTGATTTCCTTTCCGCTTTCTCTTTCACCTGGTAGTCCCCCTTTCCTCTCTCGTCTCCTAAATTTTTTTTTGCCTTCATGGTAAGCAAAGCAACCAGCAAGAAGTAGGGGCGAAAAAAAGAATCCATTATCTCGGCCGTCTTTTATTTGTCTATTTTTCCTGTCAACATAGCCCCATTCACCGAAAGACAAAAAAATCAAGTAAATAAAGGAAAGCATCAAAGACAGGACCCACTTGAAATGAGAATGGTTCCGATGATCAACATCGCAAATCCAGGAAGTCCAATAAATCTCCATGGAATCTGTTCAACACGGCCATTAAAAAATATTTGTTATAGTCAAAGTATGGACCCTTCACGGACAAACGTTTTTATTTCCCCTTTCAAGCTAACCTTTTATGTCAAACCGTCCCGCCTGGCACACACTTTTTTTTTGGTTACAATAGCCACACGCACAATTCCAACAAGCAGTCAAGGACGCCGAACAGCTTGCCGACTCTATCACGAAAGAAGACAGCGTCAAGCTCTATGCATACTACAACCAGGCCACCATTGGCAACAACAACTACCCAATACCTGGCATCCTTGATTTTACAGGCAGAGCCAGGTGGTATGCATGGAATGATCTCCGAGGTAAACATTTCCAACGGTCATGCTCAATACCAAATATCCCATCTCCAATATTCTCCCATACATATGTTTATATATACATATTTTTTTTTGCAAACAGACTTTTGACATTTCTTTTTAATCTCGTACACGTTCAAATCCTTTAGGAATGACCGCAGAGGAGGCCGAGCAAATGTATATTGACCTTGTTGAGAGTCTAAAACCCAATCAATGAAGACATGCCTTTCAATGCGTTCGCCTTTCACTTTTCTCTCACAAGGAACAGAACCAAAAAAAAAAGATGTCGGTCAACTTCGCGAAATTTTCTAAAGGGGGGAGGTATGTTGCAAAAAAAGTTTTGGAAGGGGGTGACCACAAGAGTGAGAAAAAAAAAGATGATTTGTCAACACCATGGTATTTCCAATCCAAACATTATTACTCACGTTACCTTCAGAACATATGCGCGTGGAAGATACGCCACACGACACGTTAACGCTGGATATAAGGGAGAGAGGATGACAGTGGAGTAGGCGTGCAGAGGTAAGCATGAAGAAAACGGAGTTTGGTGTGGTACAGCATAAATGAGCACCACTTAGGAAGAGATCGTGCTTTCTCTCTTCTTCTCTTTCCACTTTTTACCACCTCTCGACATTATCTCTCACGCTCTGCCAACAATATCATCATGGTAAGCACAATAGGTTGTCTCGAGTATTCACGTTATAAGGTCTTTCGCCTCCGACTTTTTAACGGACCTGGGGAGGAAGTTTCATGATTTATTTTCCAATGAGAAGACTCCTAGTAAGGATACTTTTCTGGTGGGAAACAATAAAAGTGTAGTGGAATACAATTGCGGCTTCGTTTTTTTTCTTTTCTCGACAACTACCTCCCTACTGTTTACAACGATAACGAGGGCAAAACCAAGATATTTTTCTACCAACTTTTGCTTCTCTATTCTTTGAAGACGTTCATCTTTGCACACTAACGATTGTGATACAATGATAATAGGGGAACCAACATTCTGTTGCCTTTGAAGAGGCTGCCAGACGTGTGGCGGATTTGAAAGACAAGGCCACAGACGAACAAATGCTAAAGATCTATGCGCTGTATAAGCAAGCCACTATCGGGGACAACGACAAGCCTGAACCGACGAGTCTCATGGATCCCAAGGCGAAGATGAAATGGCGCGCCTGGAATGATCTCAAAGGTAACGAGAAAAAGGAAAAAAAATATAATAATGTTTTCAATATTGTTTGATAGATATCATAAACACCTGACTCGTGGATGTTTGTTATTTTGCATTGATGATAGGCCTTCCTCCCGATGAAGCCGAGAAGCAATACATTGCGTTAGTAGAGGAACTGGACAAGTCGCAGAGTGTAATAAAGACGTGAAAGGTACTCCTTTTGAAACAAATTTCTCACGGACCTTTTTTTTTGAAAAAGGACCAATGCTTTTTTTTTCTTTCCTTTTCCTCTCTTATCTGGACGGTTTGGTCTTTGAGTTGTACAAACAACGAGTGTAGAGAAAAATAAAAACGATGTAGAACACTGCATGAGGACCATGGGGGACCCGGACCACCCAAAGGTCAAACGGATTATTTTGTATCTACTTCCCCCCTTCCTCTCTCGCGTCTCCCTCTCTCCCCCCCTGCATACTCTTGCATTTCCTGCGTAGGCGCGACTTTTTCGCGCTTTTTTGTAAATTTTTTTGTAAGACAAAGCTAACCAGGACAAAAAATACACAGCACTAAAATCCAAATATGAGATTTGAGTTGTCTTGAGAGAGTTTTTCCCTTGAGCTTTATTCAATGATTGTGTCTTACAAACTTTTTTGCCTTGAATCAAGGAATGGAAGGAATAGTCTTTGTCACCCAGAATACCTTGGAAGACAAACCGTTTTTCAAAACTTAATTTACATGTGAACGCCAGCCGGTTTGAGAAACATTTTTTTAAAAAAAAGGCAATCGGCATTCAAGGCACTTTTGTTAAAGTGTAGTTTGATCCCTGTCTCTTAGTCCCTATTGTTTTTTTTCATCTTTCAAAATGAACATAATTCTTTTTTTAACAAATATCCATCTCTCCCTTTCCGTGGGAGAGGCGTTACACGGACCAGTCCAACGTCTGTGCTTTATTTATCCTGACAAAAAATGTTACAAACAGTTCTATTTCTCAATCCAAAATGGATGGTGCTTGGAAGACAAAAACTCGGTTGAGCAAACTGTTGTCGGTTCAAGAGGCAAACAGCCTTGCTCATGTTTTTTTTTCGTAGTTTCCAATGACATGTCAATGGATAATTCTCATCCGAAGCTGGGAAACGAATGTTTTGTGTAACATCTCTTATTATTTAAAAAGAAGCCTAACAACACTTCCTTATCCAACTTTTTTTTTCTTAATTTCTTTCTAGTCCACCTTTTTATCTTCTTGATCCCATATTTTCTTGCACTCCCTCCCTTCCATCATGGTAAGCGAATCACTATCACTATGGTCTCTCACTCTTGGGTCTCTCATACTTGTCATTGGCTCCTTTTTTGTTTCCCCTTCCTGCTATAACCTACACTGTTCATAATATCAGACTGTTTCTAAAGAACTTCAGGCTGCTGTCGACAAGTATGAAGCCTTTTCACGCCAACCCAAGGATACAGAGCGATTGGAGCTGTATGGCTTGTACAAACAAGCAGCATTGGGCGACAACACTACAAAAAAGCCCAGCATGTTTGATATTGTTGCAAAATACAAATGGGAGGCATGGATGAGTCGGAAAGGTAAAATTTTGATTTGCTTCTTATCCAGCTGAAAAAGTGAAAAGGTTGAGGGGGGTGATGGACGTACTGACTGGTCAATCATAACTCACCGTTCATTCGTAATTTGTTTGTGGCGGATTCGAACCCTGCAATCCATTCATAGGCATGGCTCAAGATGTTGCCGAAAAACTATTCATTGCCCTAGTGGACAAGCTAGCCCTCACTTATGCATAGTCCAAAAAAATACTCTGATCGAAAGCACGTTGTGTTTGATTCGCACCTCTTCATCCTTTCAACTTCTTGATACCTTCAATACAATTTAATATAAATCCCGCCATCCCATGTAACTATGTCATGAATGCAAATGCTAAAGAAGTTTCTTATACCCAAGATGCAAAATGCAAAAACGAGAACAAAACGTGTATTTTCATGACTACAATCTCTGTCAGATTTTTCTTCTTCTTCTTCTTCTTCTTCTTCTTCTCTTCTTCCACTCCCCGTTTCCTCCTCCCTTTCCTGTTCTCACAAAAGTCCGCCAAAAATGATCAAGAGAACGGGTGGTAAAGTGGCAAATGGTAGTGGGTAGTGGGTAAGTGGGCGGTCTGGCAAAAATTCAACATTTTTTTAAGCATGCATAGCCTGCATGTTCTGCATGGTATGCCCACTCAGTTCACGCTCCAGATCCTCATCTACCTCCATTGGTGCTGCCAACTGCTGGTTAGCGGGCAGCTGCTCCGCCATCGCAGGCTCCTCCTGGATCTGTTGGGATGCATGCGGTGTGTTGCGTGCTGCCGTTGTTGTTGCGTTCCGATCTGCCGCTGATAGCGATGCTGCACGACGCAGACCACCGTTCTGCTGTGCATTCTGCTGCTCCTTGCTTGCCTTGAACGACATGACTTCCTGTGCAATCAGTCCTAAATTTATTAGAAATATAAAATAGAAAGTGAATCCATGCTGTGAGTATTGGGAATTCCAATGTTCCAATGAAGATATACAAACACAGTCACCCAGCAAAAAGAAGAAAAAACAAGACTTACGCTTCATCTCGTCAATCTGATCGGTGACCTCAAACGAGAAGTCAAAGACCCGGTCGTGCACAGGCTCGTCGTCCTCCTCGTGATACGCGGCCAGATAAGGATGTGCCAGGGCTTCCTCAACCGTGATACGGGCTGCTGGGTCAAAGTTGAGCAACTTTGTCAGCAGATCAATAGCCAACGGGGATGCTTTCGGGTATAACTGCTGGAAGGGAATTGTTGGCATCTTGGGCAGGCTGCGGATGTATGCCTGGGCCTATAATTGCAAAGGCAAAAAAAAGTGTACCACGGAAAAGGTATCATTGACAAAACAGGGTTAGTAAATGCAAAAATAGAGCAAAGAGAGTGGTTGGCTGGTTGGTTAGAGTTATTTTTCTTGAGAACTTTTTGTCCCTCCGTGCTAAAGAATGGTCCGATCCTTCTTGTAACGCCAGCTCCTCTAGCTTCAGTTCCTAAAAAAAAAGCTGTTGGCCGTTTTGTCCTAATGTCCATGGGCGTCTCTAAAACGAATACCCGTTCGGAGTGTATCGTAGTCTCCTTTTCCATGATGAATAAAAAAGTCTTCCTGAGTATTATTAAGATTCCCTCTTGGTGGCCACAACAGTGCAGCCCACTTGCACAACTCTATTTTTGTGAGGTGTTATTATTTTTGGGCAAAAATCCAAAATAAAACACTGCTCTGTCCCTTTTGGCTAATTTGAGACAGGACTGACTGGCTCATCAAACACCTCTTGTGCACTCCACATGCAGTCTTTTGTTGTTTTCTGTTGTGGTGGTGGTGCGCCCTGTGCTATGCATAGTGGCCACGAGAACAAACTTTACAAAGTCAATTTCAGAGAGCAATCAACACTTACGCGTTCACTGCCAACTCGTCGAAGAGTTGCCTCGTCGGGAGTGCCAAGGATCTGGAGAATCTGATTCAGCTGGTCAACATAGTCGCGACCCTTGAACAAAGGCTTGCCACCGAGCATTTCGGCAAAAATGCATCCTACCGACCACATGTCAACTAGAAAGGTGCATAGCATGTGCAATATGGAGAACGAGAGTAAGAATGTTAGTTTCGAATGGCTGAGACAGCACGAGCCGCGTACATCAAGTTGGCACCACAACCAATTGATCGGTTTTTGGTGAAAATACATAACACCTTTTGGCTAAAAAAAAAGTGGCTCAAAATATGAGCAGACGCCATGGTCTCACGAAGTAAAAATGAACAGAAAAGGAACTGAACAAAAATAAAGCTTTTTTAGGGGAGGGAGGCAAAGGGAGAAAGAACAAGAAAAGAGGTACGTACTGGCCTTGGTGTAACTCTGGAAGCTCAGCATAATCTCGGGAGCACGGTACCAACGGGTAGCCACATACTCCGTCATGAAGCCAACATTGGACTCGGCATCATCGCTGAATCCTCGCGCAAGACCAAAGTCGCAAATCTTGAGTTCACAGTCGGCGTTGACAAGAAGGTTGCCGGGCTTCAAGTCACGATGAAGGACGTTGGCCGAGTGGATGTACTTGAGACCACGGCAGATTTGATAGATGAAATACTGGAAGTGAGCGTCAGTCAGAGGCTGTTCCGAGCGAATGATCTGGTGAAGGTCAGCCTCCATCAACTCCTGGACAAGATAGCTATAGACAAAATGCAAGCAGGGACAGGATAGATTAGAACCGGTACGACTCTCCATTGCTTCGGACAACGAAGACACTCTTATATCGTTCAGTTCAGTTGCGGATCTGCCCAGATCAGGGAGAAGACAGAGCGATATAGTCAAGGGCATGACATACATCTCGTTGAAATCCATGACGTTGGTAATATCCATGTCCAAGATGGACGTGATCTGCAATCAAACAGAGAGAAAAAGAGAGATGCAAAGAAAACATGTAAGAAAGAGACACAAGCACAGGGAGTGACATTCCCGTCAAGAAGAAGAAAAAAAAAGACCAGATGTCTATATTGCATATATAACAATAGACTATACATGTATACAATATACAATATACAATATACGATACACACACACACAAAGCGTCAGATCCTTACGTTTTCATGTCCTGAAAAGTGTCGCAGCAACTTCACCTCACGCAGAGCACGCTTGGCAAGAATGGCCTTTTCAAAGACCTTGGTCACCTTCTTGATGGCGACATCCTCTCCTGTCTGAGTGTTGCGAGCAGCACTAATCAAAGCGAATCCATTGTATTCGTGGCGTTGTTGTAAAAAAGAAGCGTGTAGTGTCAGTCATCCAACAAGGACAATTGATCCTAGAAAAACGGAACAAGGAACGGGGTGATATGCATGCAGCCATCATATCATCAAAGAAGAGCAGCCAAGGACAACAAGCGAACAAGACGTACCACACCACACCATATGCACCTTGTCCTATTTCGCGAATAAACTGGTACTTGGTGTCGACGATGAACTGCTGGTTCAGCACGGGAAACGAATGAGTAGGCATGGCTCACACGAGGCTATTATGGATAGAAGAAACGAGGGGATGGATGAGGAACAGGAATTGAACGATGCTGGAAAGAATGAGAAATGAGTGAGAGAAAGAAAAAAAGAAGAAGAGGGAGAGAGCTGTCTGCTCAGAGGATGAAATACGTAGAGACAGTGGAAGACGACATAAAAATATAGTAGAGTGAATTGGACGAACGAACAAACACGCTCAAAGGTTGTGTGGTATGTTTTTCTTTTCTTTGCAGTCAGTATGTGCGTATGTGAATGTTCCTCTCTCTCTCCGTATTCCCTTTTTGCTTTCTTTCATGTCCAACCTATCATATCATGTCATGTCGTGTCCACCCCTACTCTCCTCTCCCTTTTCTGAAAATGGGTGTGGGTCGTTACCGCACCGTAGTTTGTTGATTGATTGGTGGGAACGAGGCGGGAGGGGGGAGTGAAGAAAGATGATGCGAGCGCTGGATTAGGTTCTTCTCTTTCCATTCCTTTCGTGAAGAGCAAGTTGCTTGGTCATCCACGCCCCTCTTGGTTGCATGAGCATGGGAAGGCTATTCATTGTCTCTCAATCTCTTACACACTCACTCTAGCATTCACTTTTTTTTGTGTGTGTGTGTTCCTGAACAAGTGGGTGTGAATGTGTGTGTGTTTTGCCTTGCTGTTGCTCCTGCCTTTGTGTTGAGCTGCAACCCCACACCTTGTTCCCCTCCCTCTTTTTTCTCCTTTTTCTTTCCTTCCCCTTTTCTAGCGTTGTTAGTCAAAGAGTGTTCTCGTTCCTCGACCATACATGTGTGTGGGTGTAAGCCTACATCCACAATGTGTCCATGAAGAATGGTTTCCACAGCCAAGTTCATTCCTGCACAATACTACTGATCTCGAACGCAACACACACGCCATTTTGCTTCTTTTCGTTTTGTTCGTTGGCGGCGGAAGGGTACTCCGGTAGCCTATGGCCTAACGGGGCGGGGGAGTGCTCCTGCTCCTGTTCCTGTTCTCTTCTGCCATTGATGCAGTTCCTGAATAAAAAGGCAAAAGGGGAGGAGAGGACGCACGAGGGTTGGGGGGAGGGACTGTAGCAAAGTGTTGGTGGACTGTCGTCATTTCAATGCATGTACAAGTGTGTGTGTCTGCATGTGTCCCATTGATGGCCTGCAGCAAGTTTGAGAGAGTGGGCCGTGCTCATGGGAGGGGCACAAGCGCGTTAGACCATGGGGAGTGAGCGCGATGGCTTGCGCTGAATGTTCGCTGCATAGGGTGTAAAAAAAATAATAGCCTAGTCGTCGTTGAAGACGGTTATGGATAGAACGAAAGAAAGGGTGATGTGTGTACCTTTGGTCACTCCTCAATGATGCTGATGTGAAAGTCGAATGAGATTGTGTAGAGAAAAAAAAAGAGAAGTAAGGAGAAGAAGAACAAATATTACGACAAGGACAAACGAATGATGGATTGCGGAGGGGAGGGATTGGATGGACAGGGTGCAGGTGTGGCACCCCACTGTCCAATGTCCGACCACCGAACTGACTGACCTTCTGACACTCTTGTACTTTTTTCCCGCGGAAGGACGTACAGAACAGGACGGAGACTGGACAGACGATTTCATTCTTCTCCTGTGATGGGGAAAAGGGTTCGCATATGGGTGTGTTATGTGTCAGTCAGTTTGCCAGTCAGTGTAGGTGCACTGCCTCATCCTTTCCTTTCAGGCAGATCCTTTTTGATTTTTCTTCTTATCCTCAGGGTGGTGCCCCAGACCACGCTCACAAGCCTTTTCTGTTTTTTATTCCTTCGACTATGAATGAAGATAAAATGTAAATGATGCCCTGTCAGTTGTACATGGACGATCCAAATCTCCTATCGAAGAACGTGTTTCTCCATACAAATTCAGTTTTCCCCGCAACAATTCCCCAGACTAACACCCTCTGTTTATTATAATATGAATGAGTGCCCCTTTCCAACCCGTTCGACGGTGCAACCTACGGGTGCACAACAACAAGAAGCCTTGTCCTTCCTCCGCAGCTGATAATTCTTCCTCAACGAAAAACCCCCAAGTGCCTTCCAGTATCTGAAAAGATTTATAGTGGCAACTCAAGTGTCCATTGACTATCAACGCCACGGTGCTCAGCATAAATACTTGTTTTGCAGATGTCGCTTCCTTAGTGCTGCGGCTGCATAGAACTTTCAGGTGCTACATGTTTATTTAAACGCTTCAGTTCCAACGTTTGTTACTTCTTTTTTCTCATATTTATTTCCCTTTATTCCACCTTTATTTTCCTTGGCCCTTTTTTTTTAGTCTCCAACTGAGATTTTTTATAACCCCCTTTTTTGTTTTTTTTTTTTGGAATTGCTTCAGTCGTTGAAAGTCCTTTGCTGTAATACAGCGCGAACAGGGTATAAAACAATGTCACCTTCTCCAGTCCTCTTTTATCGTCAGGGTGATGCATTTGGCGAGTTTTCCAATTTCTATCCATCACCGTTTGATCTAGACGGCAAGACATGGCCGACAACTGAACACTACTTTCAGGCACAAAAGTTTGCCCATCTTGAAGACCAGACATATGTTGAGAAGGTTCGCAATGCTGCATCGGCAAGTGAGGCTGCTCGTCTCGGACGCCAACGCAAGTGGCCACTGCGTCCAGACTGGGAAGAGGTGAAGGACGATATCATGCGCAAATGTGTCCTTGAAAAGTTTTTGCAGCACCCGAATCTCTGGGAGGTGCTTGATAGCACAGGCGACCGCAAACTGATTGGTGAGTTGTAAAATAAGATGAGTGGTGGCAATGGTAGTTCTCCATATCCTGTCACGCGTGATGGGATTGGATAAAATTGTTTGTAGAAGAGAGTGATCCGTATATTGATAGCTTTGTGATCGTCGTTGACTAACACTGATGCATGGTTATCGATCGTGTATTGTTGTAGAGCACACGAGAAACGATTCTTACTGGGCCGATGGTGGTGATGGCAGTGGCAAGAATATGTTGGGAATTATCTTGATGGAAACCCGTCGAAAGATTCGCGAACAACAAGCACGCGAGGCTGTAGAAGCTCAATAAACATATTTTCGCATCTCATTAATTCACTTGACACGGGGTTCATTCTTATACCCATTACCATTGGAATGTGTCAAAAGAACCTGCTGGAAGAGGGTTTGTCCAAAAAACAAAGGCAGTTGGCGCAAAGATGGTCACTGGACGAATAGGAAGCGCGGGAAAGTTCGCTCCAACCGCTTAGAGTGTGATTCTTCCTACCTTTTCGACTTCTCATTCTCTCTTTTTTCCCTTCATCGACTTTCAACCATCATCATCATCATCATCCGCAAAACCATCTTGGACAAGGCAAGAAGTCTTCATACATACAGATGAGCGCATCAGAATCAGTACCACTCTTGTCGGGAGAAGCAGCAGCACAAACTGTTCAGGCAACGACAGAAAACAGCAATGTTGAAGAACGTCGAAGGCGGGCCAAAGCCACTATCGACAAGTCCGAGTCGATCCTCTTCCGAATCAAACTACAGGATGCTCAGGGTAACAAGGTCCCTGTCTACGAGCTGGCTAACAAGACGATTGGATTTCTCTGCGGTATGTATCATACCTTCCTCGTTTTGAACGTCCGCCCACAGAAGAAAACGACTTGTGAAATGAGCCTCAGTACAAAAAACGATCCCTGACTTTTTGTTATCCTCTGCTGTCATGTCTTTTTTATCTATATTGGAACAAAATAGGTGCTGGACGCTTTGCTGTCTGTCAGGAGCTCGCTGCGCAGATTGACGCTTTTCTAGAGGCTCACCCAAAGTTTTCGCTCGTGTACATCTCTCTGGATCGATCAAAGAGTACGTTCGATCGTGTTCTGGAGGCACATCCAAAATGGCTGGCGGTGCCATACGACGATCCAGTCCGGATCGACATCTTAAACTCTTGGCAGACCAAAGGAGTGCCGTGTCTGCACATTTACGATCCGGTGGAACACACTATTGTCACAAGCTGGGGAGGATCCTGCCTGCGGTTTAACGCAGACAAATGTTTTGAAGAGTGGCAGCAAGGGTACGAGGGTGTTACTTGGTGGCAAATCATCAAGGGATGGTGGTACTATCAACCACCTGACGGTGTCTTTAAGGATGTGACAGAAGAGGACCTCGCTGTCCAGAGTTATGCCGAACTCGGCATTGGGCCACGTGGCCAAGAAGCAGAAGGCAAGAAGGACAAGTAATTTTTCTAATGGTGCAATAAAAAAAGATCAATGTCTCAATACCACACAAGGCAGGGAGGCGGTCTTGGATGCTTTTTTACGCGGGTAGATTGCACAGCCATTGCTGGAGGCGAAACGGGATATTCTTCCCAATTTGCAAGGTTATATTACCTTTTGAGCTGTGAGTGAAGGGATGGGTGAGAGGGGTCAAGTATCCCGCATCTTTCCTCAAATGGCTCTCGCTCTGGAAATCTTAACAGTTGAGCGTACGAACGACTGACGAGGAGAATAAGGTATGGATGGATGGGCTTTCTAGATTTGAAAAGGACAGGTTCTACCTGCCTCCACCTGTGCAAGGCAAGTTTACAGAAAAGAGCCTTAGGTAGGCTCGTCAACTCTTTTTGGATCGGGGAGAGTAACAGATGACAATACCTGGAAAAGAGGGATCTTCAGAGTACAACAGAAGCAGTACTTTCTTGTCGCTCTTATCTAGCAAGCTCTGTCTTTTGCTCATTCACTCGAGAGGCGATATTTGTGAAGTGACAACAAGAGAGAGGAGCCGAGGGCTAGGGGGGGAGGGAGTAGTTATTGGGTAACATCACTCTTGTTGAAAGGTGGGAATCGAAAGGAGACGAGAGAACTCTGATACTCATATTTCTTCATCCTCCAATAAGAATTGTCCAAGGGTCTACTCTGCGATTTACGATGCGGCATGCATTGCTTTTCATTCTTTCTTTTTTTTTCTTCACTTTCAAGATCAATTCTCCGCTTACATATACCCTGTCCCTCTCCCCTATCTTCATCTTTCCTCTCCAGTGTCAAGCGGATCCTCGCATTCGACCCTTCCTTACCTCCATCGAGAGGCTCATTCCATATTTCTTTCACCATCAGCCATGCTTCGACTAGCTGTTTGTGTAGTTGGGTATGTCAGTGCACGTATACACACTACCACTTTCCCTTTTGGTGTTACCCAAAACCAATGTGTGAGAAAGAAACGTGGAGAAAATGATCCCAAAAAATATGTACAATGTCCTGACGAAAAGAACAACTCTTTTGCCTCTCCAGCATCTACACATGCTTCCTTACCTGGGGCTACTTCCAGGAAAAGGTCTCGACGACACCGTACGGCCAGGATGCCGTCAAGTTTCGCTTCTTCATTGTGCTGAACATGGTGCAGGCCCTGACGGCCTCGTTGGTGGCGTTCATTTACCTCAAGGTGCAAGGCGTTACGGTGACTCTTCCATCCAAGAACCTGCTGGGCCGCTACTTCCAAGTGGCCCTGCTCAATGCCATGGCCTCGCCCTTTAGTTATGCCGCTCTCAAGCATATTGATTACCCCACAATGATCCTGACAAAGTCGTGCAAGCTCGTGCCCGTCATGTTTATGAACGTGCTGCTCTACCGTCGTCGCTTCCCACTTTACAAGTATGTGTGCGTGGCCCTGATCACTGTCGGCGTCTCGGGCTTTATGCTTCTGGCACCCATGGACGAGCACAAGAAGAAGGGCGCCGTGCAGTCGTCAATGTATGGCATGTTCCTCGTGTTGATCAACCTTACTCTGGACGGCATCACCAACTCGACTCAGGACCAAATCTTCCACTCATTCAAGGTCACTGGCCAGCAGATGATGTGCTTCATGAATCTTTTCATGTCGCTCTTCATGGCCGTGTGGCTGCTCAATCCCATGAACCCCGAACTTGGCAATGCGCTGGCGTTTTGCCAAACTCATCCTTCGGTGCTCAAGGACATTGCCATGTTTTCGATTTGTGGCGCATTGGGTCAGTGCTTCATCTTTTATACCCTGCAGCACTATGGCTCGCTCTCGCTTGTTACTGTTACTGTTACTCGCAAGCTCTTCACCATTCTCCTGTCCGTCGTTGCCTATGGCCACGTCCTGGGTCTCGGTCAGTGGATCATGGTTGCTGTCGTCTTCACTGGCATTGGCCTTGAGGCCTATGTCAAGCGCAAGGAAAAGCTTGAGAAAATGGACAGCCAGCATCTGCCTAAGCATTCACCCAAGCCCAGCCATGTCTCGTTTGAAAAGATCCAAATGATGAAGAAGGACAAGATGGAGGACCATAATGCCAACTATGTTGGTATGGCCGCCAACGTCCAGTCGACACTGTACAATAATGACCTTGGACATCAGGGAACAGGCGACATGTCACCGACTCAACACGATCTGCTCCGCGAGCAGCAGGATAGTCTTGGCCAGATGCCATTCTCCCTCCGTGCTGCCACTGCTGCCACTGTCGCGGCCACCAGCACGACATCGAGCTCTTTTACTACAACGGGTAAGCAAACCCGTCAGCGCCAGAGCTTTGTGGCCGCCAAGCACTAAATAATGTCTAAAATGATAACCTTTCCATTTTCAGGGGTGTGAGTCGAATCACCCAAAACATGCATAACTCTCCCATGTAGCACATCCGTTCTCCTTTTCATAGAACCACTTTTACATCTTCTTTCTCATGTTTTTACGAAATAAAAAGTATAACCATTGTAGAATACTTACTTGTAAATGATCATTTTTATATCAAACACATTTGTCTATCTTTTTCTCTTGCTCTTTTTCTACCGTTGCTCTTATTTTTTCCTTTTTAACTTGTTACACGCTCGCCTCGTGGAGAGCCGTGTATTCATTGACACTGCCACGTGGATAAACGACCTGATGCTCCAGCTGTCTCTGCTGGGCATCCTTCTGGGTCGCATCAGGACGGCCGTAACCACCAGCGCCAGGTGTGAGCAACTTGAGCTGATCGCCCTTCTGGACCTTGGCTGTGTTCTTGCCGCCGAGGTTGACGGTACGGTAGACGTAGCCATCACCGCGGTCGCTGCTTGCACCAACCTCCGAAGCACGACGCTTCTGGATCCACAAGTTCTTGCCCGCCAAACCAGGCTCACCACCTGCCATGCCATAGGGTTGGAAAACACGACGCTCACTCAGGATCGACACCTCCATCGGTTCCAGGAACTCGAGGTGGCGTACCAGTCCATCACCACCCCGATGCAAACCGGCGCCTCCAGAGCCTGTGCGCAGCGAAAATTCGCGTAACAACACTGGGTAGCGACGCTCGAGGATCTCGGGATCAGTGATACGTGTGTTGGTCATGTGCTAGAGCGAAAAGAAAGAAAACAGAATAAGTATACTTTTGTTTTCTTGCATAGCTCGCGTATTGCCCAGAAAAAAAAATGCAACATAGAATTGAGTTGAATTTTACCGTATGGACTCCGCTCTGACCATCCCAGGTAGGACCAGCACCAGCTCCGCCGGCAATGGTTTCATAGTAACCCCATCCCTCAATGACCTTGGCCTCGCCCGTCTTGGAATCGACCGTCTTGCCTCCGACGCCAAATGTCAGGTTGTTCATACAACCCTGCGACGCACCACAGACTTGGAAAGCCTTGAGAATGGTGTCCACCAGTCGCTGCGAAACCAGAACATTACCACCGACGACAGCAGCAGTCTCAGATGGGCAAAGCATCGAATTCTCTGGGATCCGGATATCGACAGGGGTCAGACAGCCCTGGTTGAGCGGGATATCCATGTCGACCATGCATCGCAGACAGTAGATGATGGCAGAGTGTGTCACAGAGATTGGTGCATTGCAGTTGCCATAGACCTCTTCGCTCGTGCCGGAAAAGTCGAACACAGCCGAACCATCTTCGGCATTGATAGAGATGCGCAGCTGGATCCGGCTGCCGTCATCCATAAAGTCTGTAGCCTCGAGATCCTTGCCGCCAGACTTCTTCAGTGCCCGCTTGAGCAAGTCGCGCACGGCCATCTCGGCATTCTTGCGGATGTGCATCATGTACGCCTGCACAACATCCAGTCCATACTCGGCAATCAGTCCCTTCACGAGGTTGATACCCTTTTGGTTCGCCGCAACTTGTGCCTTCAAATCCGAAACATTGTCACGCAAGCAACGCGTGCCACTGCAGCCTGGATACTTGGCGGGCTCCTCTACCAATCGCTGGGTCAGACCCTCAAGATCAAAGTGGCCCTTCGACACCAACTTGAACGATCGAATAGCTGCACCCTCCTGGTAGAGCTCTTTCGAGTTGGGTGGCATCGATCCGGGCAAGATACCGCCAATATCGGCATGGTGACCGCGCGATGCCACAAAGAACACAATCTTACCCTGGTTGAACACTGGCGTGATGATGGTGATGTCTGGCAAGTGGCTTCCTCCTGCTGCCGGGTGGTTGGTCATAATGACATCGCCTTCGTGCAGGTCATCCTTGTAATACTCCATCTGGTACCGAACGGCATGCGACAGTGAGCCCAAGTGCACGGGGATGTGTGGCGCATTGGCGACCAAGCCGCCATCAGGTCCAAAGAGTGCGCACGAAAAGTCTAGGCGCTCTTTAATGTTTGTACTGATAGCTGTCTTTTGCAGCGTGCGGCCCATTTGTTCGGCAATCGACATGAAACGGTTGCCAAACACGGCCAGCATGATCGGGTCCATTGCCGTTGTCACCTTTGAACCTGCTCCATCACCAACAGTGATGACCACCGTGTTTGACGTGATGAGTGCCGAGCAGAACGGCTGGACAAGGATAGCAGAGTGCTTGTCCATGATCACAGCTGGGCCAGCCACCGAGTCACCGGGCGACAACTTCTCGAGCAGGTAGATTGGCGTCTTTTCTTCACGGCCATGCTCGAAATACGTGCTACTAAAGCCATGTGCGCTGGCGACAGCAACAGCCTTTGGCTTAAGCGTCTTGACTTCATCCTGGACCGTCTGTGTCTGGCGGTCGGCCGACTTGCCAATGCCACGCACACGGATGTCGTCAACAATGATGTCGCGGCCCTCGAGAGAGAATCCAAACTCGTACTTGTAGTTTGCTGCAAAGGCTTCGGCGAACGCCCAGTTGTCGGCTCCTTCAGGTTTGAGTGTCATCAATGCGAAATCAGTGCCATTGTACCGAAGGTTAAGATAGATCTCCGTGTCGATGTGGTTGTCTTCGAAACCTTGGCGAGACAGCTCTGTGCGGCACTGTGAGGCCAAGTGGGCCACACGGCTCTGGATTGCTGGCAGAGACTTTGCGGACAAAATTTCTGATGATGGTTCTTGCGCCTCGTACACAACGTCAGCCAAGGAGAGACCATAGGCTGACAAGACAGATGCATATTTGTGCACAAAGATGCGAGAGATACCCAAAGCGCGAGCAATGGCACAGGCGTGTTGACCACCAGCGCCTCCAAACACGGACAGAATGTGCTTTGAAGCATCGTGACCCTTGGCTTCTGTCAGTGCACGAATTGGGCGACACATGGTCTCGTTGGCGACCTTTATGAATCCGTATGCTACCTCATCGACAGTCAAGTTTGTCCAAGAAGCACCTTCCTTCGCCTTGTCCTTAGCCATATACTCATTAATCTCTGCTGTCAGCTGCTCAAACTTTGAGCGCGCAATATCCACATCCAGACTCTCATCCTCGTTGGGGCCAAAAATCTTTGGGAAGTACTCTGGGTTCAAGCGTCCCAGAACCAGATTGGCATCCGTCACAGTCAAGGGACCACCTTTGCGATAGCAGGCAGGGCCTGGATGAGCGGAGGCACTCTCGGGACCAACCACAAAGATGCCGTTGCGGAAGAAGAGCATTGATCCACCACCTGCTGCAACTGTGTTGATATCAAGCTGTGGTGCCTGCACTGTAACGCCTGCCGTGGTCGTCTCAAAAACATGCTCATATTTGCCGCTGAAACGGGACACATCTGTGCTCGTGCCACCCATGTCAAAGCCAATCACGGGAACATCCTCCTTGGGATCGTAGGCAGTCATACCATAGCCAACCACACCGCCCGCCGGTCCCGACAGAATAGCACGCAGTCCTGAGAAGTGACCCACAGGAACCAAACCACCATCACTCTGCATAAACTGCAACGACACATTCTTGCTCAGATTCTCGTCAAAGCCGCTAACAAAGCCATCGACATAGGTCTTGATGCAAGGTGTCAGATAAGCATCCGCTGTGGCTGAGGTACCTCGAGGCACGAGCTTAATCATTGGCATGATGGACGAAGAGAGCGAGATGTGTGTGAAACCAACCTCCTCGGCCAACTTGCCAATGGCTTGCTCGTGGTCGGCAAAAGTGTACGAGTGCAACAGACAGACTGCAATGCTCCTGAATCCCTTGTTGTACAATTCCTGAAGGTGTCCATTGACTTTGTTCAGATCTATCGAAACAGTAATTGTTGAGTTGGAAAGATATCTGTGTCAATATTGTCCATATGAATAATAGACGTCTCCATATCGGCTCCTTGGTATGTCAAGGGGTATTGGGTTGATGGATACCTGGGCGCTGCATGATGCGGACATATTCACCCGAGATACCCTTGACAATAGTGGGATCATTTGGATCGACATCCTCGACAAGTCCTGCAGGACTTGACGTATATCCGACCAGCGTGACTCTATGTATGACGGGGTTCAATGCACGGTATGAGTAATTCATGTACTACAGTTCAATTTTGCGTATAACCCTCGCTCAGCCTTCAACCATATGAATAACTCCATGGTTACCTCTCTTCAACCTCCACGACCTCCTGGTAGAGGACATCTGGCTTTGTGATTGACAGGTCAAAAATCTTGGGGCGCGACTGGTTACCTACACAATTGGGAGACGAAAAGTTTGTTGTTTTTGGGAAGGGAAGGGTAAGAGAGTAGAGGAAGGCTGAGTCAAGCGCACTGGTTACCTCTTTTTCAGGTCAAGTCGATATTTAATTCATCACAAGCTTTACCGATCAAGAGCAGGTCCTAAAAGAACAATATGTACAATGCGAACAATCGGAGTAACATCGTGAGAAAAATCGATGCCCAAACTGAGTCAATGTACTTTTGGCACAAAGTAAGAGCTGGTGACCCCTCTGCCAGGTCCGACATAACTTATTTCCTCTCTACCCCTTTCACATCGCCACCAACATATCAAGATTCCTTCCACATATGGACCTCATCCGTCCCCGGCCCTCCTCCCATCTCCCCCACTTTAATCGTTCTACTTTTTTTTTTTTACCTTGAATCCTTTTGTAATCAAAAGTGCGCAGCGTTCACCCTTGCGCTCCAGTAACGCATTCGTTGCGACCGTAGTACCCATACGGATGGACTCTATACATGAAAGTTACAAAATGGAGATAAAATGAGTCAACAACAAATGGTCGTTGTACGTTCATTTACAGTACAGCGAAAAAGGAGGATGATATGATCTTTGAACTCTCGTATGATTCACTCACCAAGATTTTCGGTGGGCACAGGTTGGTCGCGAGGATGAGGTTTGCCGGTTGCGATCTCAAGAATACGCCGGATACCCTCGCGGGGTGCATCCGGATAGTTGCTTGGATCGACCGAAAGAAGCTTGACCACAATCTCTTTGCGGCCTGTTGGGTACTCTTCCGAGACTGGCACAGGGATCGAAGCCACACAGTCGGTGAACGTGCCTCCTCGATCGATACACACGCGGATTCCAGAACGCATTTTTTTGATGGTTGCTTTGTGTCAATATAATTACAGAGAAGACAAAGAAAGTGCAGGAGTGGAGCGTGTACAGAATAAGTTTTGCGAAAACACGGACGTAGAGAGGGAGATGTGTTTTCTGCAAAATGGGGGAGAATGTCAATGAAATGAGAGAATTGTGGGAATGAACGAAATGTAGAGGAGGGAAGAAAAGCTCTTTTTTAGGCTTGTGTGTGGGGGGGTCTCTTTGTATGAGGAACCCTGTGGCATCGAATCACCGTCACCTTCTCTGCTTCGTGGTGTTGACGTGATCGGGCCCAAACCTTCAGCCCTGGCTTAAGCTACGCATTTTTTTTTGCATCTCTTCATGAGCGTGCTGGCATCCAAAGGGCATTGCCTACAGAGAAGTATAGCCTTGCCTGTTATCATACCACCCTCAAAAATGCTACATTCCTTGCTGGACAGCCTTTCCAGACCACCAATTAGGTCTATACAGAATAGTCGACAGGTCTTTGTTTGTTCAGACGATATCACATCCAACTGCAACGACAACTTTGGTTTTATCTGCCTCGTAATACAGTGACATTGCCACCTTCATTCACACATATGAAATGACTTATAATGTTCCTGTGCCTCGGCTAAAATTGAGCTACATCACAATATGCAGGCCACAGCCATATACGAAGCTAATAGTCTCTTACTTTGGGCCTACTTTTTGGTGGTTTGAGCAACTGCGAGAAGCAGTGACGAAGAGCGACGAAGCCCTCAAGATCCTGATTGATTATCAAACTGTATCATACTGGCATACTGGCGATGAAAAGTAAACTGAAAAAATATAGAACCGACGTCGTGCAGTTTGGACCGGTTAAACTTTTGTAACTACTATTTTCAGGAACATCAGGTTGGAAGGGAACTGATATACAAATTCCCATGACAGCAAACACAACGAAGGCCGATAGGACGCCACCAATTTCAACACAACCCTGATCATATTCTTTCTTGATGATAATAGTTACTGGCCCATCCACTTTACATTGAGGAATTTAAAGTCTCTTTCTCCCCTCTTCCCCAACCATATTCGTGGCTGCAATCAACTCTTTTATCAACTCAATCCAGTTTAGAGTAAAAAGAAATGCAAAACCAGAAAGAGTTTGTGCAGCGAGCGAGCCATGAACTAGCGATTCAATTCTGGCAAAATTTTCATTTAGCCTGTTTAGGTTGGTGGAAATAAAGGGACCAGCCTGGTGACCTGTTGCTTAGCTTACAATAGCACCACGCGCAGAACTCATATTCGAATCACAAGTAGATTGTTGACGTTGCTGAGACTGAGAATATTTGTAGATTCGAGTAGAAATGTGGTGTGACAATAGCAATAGCAAAGGAGAGTTAAAAAGGCGTGATAACTTAGTACAGGACTCGCAAATTTCATCTGCTACGTTGGTTTTGTAAAAAGTTGTAGGCGAGAGGATCCAATCCGCAAAGACGACATTGTCCTACTTTATGTTCTTTTCACTCTCCTATAGTGTATTCTTTGCAATAAACTGTTATCGCTTAACCATATATTAGTATATTATGTCTGTTAACAAACTTGACTAGGTTAACCGATATTAGTTCCATGATTTCAGCCAAGAGTTATCATATGCGAGGCTATATGTCTCGAAGAAAGTAGTAAAGGAAAAAAAATCCTATCAAGAGTAATGAAGAAGTATAACACGTTCATGATATTTTTCGTGTTTGGATGGGGCTTGAAATGATGAGGAAATTCCCTTGTAGCTAAATACTCTATATTGAATATTTGGCAAATACTTAAGTCTTTACACCCATATCCGATATTCTAGAGTCTGATGGCATCCTTCTTGGTCCATTTAGCGGAGTCATGAATGCAATGGGTTCGAAGAGCAGAATCCTTGATAAAAATGAAATATTCCATGTCTACTACGATCAGGAGTACGAACGTCGATCTGCCACCAGCGGTAAAGATGCAGACGAGTGCAAGATGCATGCTGAATGACAAAAAAAAGAGAGTAATTTCGTACAATCCAATTACTGTCCTTGTCTCGTTGATATAGTCCCTCATGCCCGTATTACGTTGTCAAAGGGCTCAACTCAGTCACTCAGCTTTACTTCTCTCCCAACTGGAGTGCATTTCATCCTCTATTACGTCTGCAGAGCATGTTCCCATGTTAACTCTTCCAGTGAACCCTTCACCTATGTCCTATATCAGTACAATAGTCCCTATTTGAAGCTCTTCTATATTCCATTTAAGATGAACCTCGACCCAGTGGACAATGAACCCTTTGGGCAACATATCGTCTTGGCACCCACACTGCAATGTCATTTGCAAAATGGCATAAAATGTAAATCAACTGCTCTTTAAGAATGTCCACCTTCTCCAATAACTCATTCTTCAAGTCCAGAAAGTATGGAAATTCCTTTACCAGAAGATCTTTCAGCAAGTGCGCTGCCGGATATTCCTCAGAAGGACTTGGACGAGCTGCAAAATTGAGATACAGCCTGCTGCGAAAAAGTGGATAGATTCAAGGATGTGCCCAATCATCAAGTAGAGGATAATCTTCATGGTAGCCTATTGGAACTAATTTCCCTCATATACGACGCTAAAGCACGGCAACTCAGAATGGCAAAGTGACTAACGTTGTGGCAAATCTGGGAAGCCGAATGAATGAGGACAAGTAGTCGAACAACGTTCAAAGCAATCGTACGGATGCTTTCTGCAAGTTATTGAAAAAATGAGGGATGATCTTGACCGCCACGACAATTAGCTGCTTCCGCTCCAGGAACAAGTATGTGAAGTCTATGACATGATGAGGGGAGAAGATACGATCTGGATTCAGCAGAATCAACGCTTGGAACAGTTACAGGGTCAGGTGGTCTATGTGCAGGAGGATTTGTCCTGCAACCGCTTCAACATTTTCTGAATCCTGAATGAGTCCAGATCAATCCAAGAGATTGATTTTACATGAAAGGCGTTCTCCAACGAAGGTGAGCTTCTATTTGTTAGTATTTTATCCGATTTCCGCTCTTCGTTCATTAGATCTTAAAAGCGGTATTCAGTTGTGTCTGTTCTTTACTCTGCGGTGGTACTCCAGTGCCTGCACTACTTTATACCAGTAAACGACAGAGGATGAACAAAACGACCTTGAAGCGAATGTTGTCGGAGATATTGACATCACCTATGAGAGCAAAATGTTGTTCTTGAGTTGTTCTTGTGTGTTGAAACTATGGAAAGGAGGCAATGGCGGTAGGCGCTGGTTTGCATAGATTTTGAAAGTTCCATTACGTGTTAAGGAGAGATGCTCACTCAAAATGCTATCGTCGAACTGTTCTTACTCCAACTTACCCTTGCTGTCCCTTGGCCTCACTTCCATTTGATTTTCCTACACTTCCAATGCTCCTTTTGTTCCCCCTCTGGTTGATCTCTTAAAATTTCATTCCAGGCAAGCGAACAATTAGTGTTTCTATCTCTTTCTTCCCCCTTCTTTATCGTCGGTAGAATGTATTGGGTGCACTCTTCGTTTTTTTTTAAAAGAAGCATTCCTCGATAAATTTATGGAGTTCCTTTTTGGTACTACCAGAAAAAGTACCTCTTACTATTCAGTGAGCATCCCCTTGTTTTTTTCCACATTCCTTTCTTTTTTCATCCCTTTCATCGTTTCCACTCCTTATTTTTCCAACCATCCCTCGATGATGTCCCTTGATGCTGTCTCGAGTATGCCTCCATCTAACATCAGTCCGTGAGCGTTATGATGCCCATCCCCTTTCTATACATACCCTTGGTCTTTAAGCGGTCCTCTTTCCTACTCTGTATCCCCTTAATTGTGTTGTTGAAGGGGGTGTTGGGGGAGGAGGACAAAAAAATGATGAGTCCAGCCAAAAAAGATTTGCATTCGTGTATATAAAGGAGCAGGAGTTCGGTCTGTGATCACCAAAACTCAACACACACTCTCAAAGTAACATTAGAAATGAAGACACCAACTTTCTTGAGCAAGTATCACCCATACCTTTGACTGACCTTTTCATTTGTTGTGGACATAGGAATCTCACACATATCCGCAATGCTCCGACAAGTCTGGCTACTTTCTGCTATCGCTTTGTCTATTACAAATGTTCTTGCGCAATTCCATGCGACTATTACACCTGCAATTCTACAACTCAATATTGCGACGTGATATTAACCAATGCTGGGTACGGGCCATGGAAACGTTGCTACGATTATAAAAACCTTGGCGAACCATGTGTTGGTGGTGGTAGATGTGCGCCTGGGTTAAAGTGTGATTCTCAAATTAGTGGTGATTGTGTATCCAACTCCACTGAAATCCGCTGTACACCTTGCGAACAACCGGCTGGCACCAATGAACCCTGTTGTGCGCCAGCTCTAGCGAGCACTCCTGCGGGCCAGACATGTGTATGCGGAAACGGCAATCCTGGTGATTGTACATCTCACAGGAAATATTGCTAGCTTTCTTTGTTTTACATCTTCCTCGCACTACTTATGTAGTATGACAATAACCAATACCTCCTTCCTTATTATAGCCATTTATTTATATTTGACGGTGCATATATAATTTACGAACAGAGCTCCCCGTCGGTTAACCGACGGGCATGCTGCACTTTTTGTAATGACCTCTTATGCATGGGGCGATTTACATTCTTTAATATTTTTCTCTCTCCTCGCCCATGAGGAGAAAATTTATTTGACGATAAACTACTGATTGTAATCTACTGCGAGCACCGAGTCCCTCATAACGTTGGTGGTAACACTCCAACTCTGCTAGGCAGCGTGCCATTGCGAACAAACACTTCCAGGTTGGAGGGGTTAGTGCAGCGGGAAAGTGTAGCCTAAAGCTCCCATGAGAAAAGATGGACTTAGAGAGATGGAGAGAGGTGACTACAATAAGTTTCTGGAGAATGTCAATCCGCGAATGCTGAAAGTCAAGTCGCAAGCACGGTCGTTTTATAGTAATATTTTGTTCACTTGTAATTTGTTCGCTACTCCTCGCGGTACAGGGTATTCATTAGGCCTACATCCTGCTAGAGCTTCAACATCTGCATACGGGGCAAGTCTTTGAATCGTAAGAACAGTGACTCGAGACGTTGTTCGAAATAGTGTTGACCTTCGGATGGTTGCTTGGAGCTGTCTGCATCATGTAGCAGTCGAGGTGCGCGTTCGGCGTTCTGTAGAAGATCACTCTCTGGCCGCCGACAAAGAGATGAGTCACCTTCATCTGACGATGAGGTCCAAGCCCATCGACTGAGGTTGATTTCTTTTGCTGCTCCGCCTCTTGATGCTGCATAGCCTGCCTACTCTCCTCTGCGTCAGTCATCCTCGATCATTCGTCTGTCAACTCCCATTTGAGTATCTTGTCCTCTGACACTGAGTTCCACATCGCCGTCTCGCCCAACGCGTTCACCGAACTACTTACAGGGCCGTGCTAGTAGTTCTTGTCAATGAAGGCAAGACTCTGGTTGCCTTCTTCAGGAATAACAGGGCTGAACGGAAGTTCAGGAAGGAGTCCTGACGCGTCCAACCCTGATAGGGATATATCGGTCATTGTTGGATTATCTTTGGACGCCACAAGCAGGATCGAACTTAATGATGGAGTTAGTTGCGGTGGTGAGAGCGAGGAGAGGGGTGAAAGGGATGAGGAAGACAGAACCTTTCGGCTCTTTCCTTTATTGCCCTTTTATGATCATGGGCGTGGACAGGACTGAGCAGATGTTTTCTGTCTCTTGTCCTGTTTTTTTTTCCAACAGAAGAAATCAGTGCTTGTAAGTTTGCTCTGGCCTGCGCGGAGACGCTTGGTTCTGCATGGGTGCTTGGGTGGTGATATACGCTGCCTTAGCTTGCCGCCTGGGAAGCGAGTGCTTCAGCCTGGCAGTTTCTTTCAGGCACCTCCCGTGTTTTGAGAAGGAGGGGGGGAGACATAGCTTCGAGGATATATGTCAGTGAGTATCATTGTCAAGCATCTATCAGTATAAATATTCGATATTTTCTTTGTTCTGGATTCTTTTCTAAAAAAAACTACCTACAAAACCCAAATACCACTTCGTATCCATGGTCTTTAATCTTCGATCTTGAAAAACACAAAACGTATACCAACGTTTAAGAGTGTGTAACACATAACGTAGATGCAACATGCGTTAAAAACAACCTTACTGACCAACAGGAATTGTACCCCATTACACACACAACCATGTGCCTAATAAGTGTTAATGTGTTAGTACTCTTACTAGAGAAGTGAAGAGGTAAAACACATTCATGATATATTTCGTGTCTGCATGGGGCAAGGTGATAAGGAGAGCTCCCTGTGGCTAAATACTTTGCTATGTATGAAAGAGTCTGTTTGACATGGTGTTTGAACCTCTACGCTTATAAAGGATATAGGATGTACTTGTGTCTCATGGTATCCTATTTTAATCCAATTTGCTGTCCTTGTCTCAGTGATGTAATCCTTCATGCTCGTATTGCGTTACATATCAAATAGATACAAATTCATACCTGATTGCATCTACAGAGCATGTTTCCATGTTCTTGGTTCTCTTAATAGTCTTTATACATATACTCCATATCAGCACTGAATGATTGCCTCTATTTGAAACTCTTCTATTACTCCATATACATAGGTTGAACCTCGGGCAAGTGGACGATGAACCCTTTGAGCAACATGTCTCAACATCCACAATGCTTTATCATTTGTGGAGTGACATAGTGGTATAAAACGCAGACCAGCTTTTCTTCAGTAACGTCCACCATCCCCAACAACTCTTCCTTCAAGTCTAGAGAAGCTCTTTTGACCAGAGGATCCGTCAGTCAGTGATGCGCTGCTAGACCTTAGCCATTTTCAGAAAGACTTGGATAAGTTGGAGAACTAGGACACGGCCTGCTTCAAAACAGTGGATAGACTCATGTATATGGCTAACCATCTAGTAGGAGATAATCTCCATAGCAGCCTTAACATGGTGAACCGTCATGGATCAAGTGACTGCGTTGTGGCAAAACTGGAAAGCCAAGTGGATGTGAAAGAACAGTCAATCTACGCTCAATGCAGTCGCGCAGATGCTTGCTGCAAGTTGTTGAAAACAATTGACCGATGACCTTGACCTCCACGAAAACCAGCAACTCATGCTTCAGGAACAAGTGTCTGAGGTCAATGACATGATGAAAGGAGAGGATACTATCAGTACTTGGTAAAATCAGCTCTTGGAGTAATTTACGGGGCTGGGTAGAACATTTGTTGAATCCTGTATGAGTCCAGATCAATCCAGAAGATTGGCTGTAATGAAAGACGTTTTCCAACGAAGGTTGTCATCCGTGAGTATTTTTATCCAGTCTCTCCTTCCCGTTCTATAGATCTAAGCGGTATTCAGTCAAAGTTGCTCAATATTCTGCAGTGATGCTCTACTTGAAGTGATATGCGATATCAGTTACTCCATGTGCGTACTATATACTTCATAACGGTAGATGACTGAAGATGAACGACATGACCTTGAAGCAAATGCTGCCGGTGAATGTTGCCGAAGAATTTTGAGATTACCTTTGAGAGCACAATGATGTTCACGAGAGTGTGAGAATGTGAGTTTGTGTATTGAAACTATGGGAAAAAGGGGGCAATGGTGGTAAGCACTGGTGTGAATAGATTTTTAAAAGGTCCATCAACCGTTGAGAAGTGATGCAACACTCAAAGTGCTATCGTTGACCTGGCCTTATTCCAAGTTTGCCCCCCTGCCATCCCTTGATCCCAACTTGCATTGATTTTCCTACACCTCTAAATGCTCCTTTTGATTCCCCCTTCTGGCTGATCTCTCAAAGAATACATTCCTGGCAGGAGAGGAATTGGCGTATCTCTCTCTTTCTTCCTCCTTCCTTATCATCAGTAGCCTTTATCATATTATAGTAACTTCTCATATCCTAAAAGCCACTGTTTGATTTTATTCTTTCAAGCTGAATTCTTTCAACTCCTCGTTATTTTTCAGTACAAACTCCTCCTACATACAGCACACTTTCCCGCCAAATAAGTGGGCTTCAGTTGTTGATGTCCTGGATGTCTTTGTCACAACCTGTTTCACAATCCTCCAGTTCTTTGCATCTGGCCCAGTGCACACAATAACTGTGGTCCTCTTTGCATTTGTCTAAACATTTTTGACGTGTCTCAAGTTCACTAATACGGCAATTCTTAAACTCCTCATACGTGTTTGTTAATTTCAGGCAGTTATCAATTGTTGCCGCACAGTTGATCGTAAACACGGATAGGGCCAAACAGAGACTTAAGACAAGAGTCATGTAGACGTCAATAGTGAAGTGTTTCTGAGAAGAGCAGGACGAGAAGAAACGCTATATGTCAGCATGAGGTAAATAGCAGCACACACGAAGTTATAGTGGTGGTATTGGGTATCAGCAACCAGAGAAGTCAGAGAACTATTTACCATCTTGGTATGGCAAGCCTTGGGTGAAGATGTGGACTAAGGAAGGGATCCTTTGTTTATCGATAAGCAAGGTAGATATAGTTGGAGTTGGATAGTACCGAGCGAAATGACCAGTCTAATACAAATTCAAGGTAAGATTTTTGATACCAATAAGGATCAGTAACGGCCAACACAAGTATAGAAAAAAAAGAAAGAGAGTAGGAGAGACTGAGAGCATCTTACCTTGTTTGAGAGTGGAGGAAAGCTGAGGTAGAAGAGAAGTGAAGAGGAGAAGGAGTCTTTATATATCCGAGAGCAGATCGAAGAGAGATTGATAAAGACAATCAACCAAGAGTACATACTATGTCTTGTAAGAGAAAAGAAAGGAGGCTCTGACTTATCAGCTGGAAGGAAGGGTGAGAAAGAAATAAGGGTTGCTAAAAGGAGTAGAAAAATCAATGCGAGAGGCATGTTGCAGAGGAGAGAAGGGATGCAGAAATCTTGAAAGAGTAAAGTGGGAGAGATCTCTAGGAGTGCCAAGGAGAGAAGAAGCTTTCAGGTGGTACTAAACACCAGGGAGAGAGAAAGAGATGCTGGGTAAGGGGCCAGGTTCAATTACAGAGACGAGGAATACATAATGACATGATACTGAAAACAGATGCGTAGTGAGATAGAAGGGGGACGCAAAAAAAGAGTGATTAGTGGAGACATGCAATGCAACAGATGCATGTAGCAATCTCCACTTTTAATAAATATCGTTTACGCCTGCTGAGAGTGTGAAGTGTGATATGACCTAGCTAAGTATTTTAGCAGAATGCTCGCTATTAGAATAGTGTATCACTAATAGCCTGCCGTGAAAATTCCACGGGTTTCTTTGTTGTGTTAAGAGAAGGACATGGCGCCAGGATGGATACAGAGAGCAACATTGATCATGTGAAAAAGATTTCAGGCAGTGTATACATAGCGTAAACAGCCAGCTAAAATGATGCGTAGGTGTGGAGTTGTCCGAAATTGAATTCTGTTTTAGCAGCGAAAAAATCTGACAGCGCACAACGATGAAGCAACAACTGGCGATTCCCATGGGCTGAGCTCGTCTCACGAGCTCTTCTCGTTTGTCGCGCTCGCCTCATGAGCTCGTCTCATAAATATGTAATGATGAGAGACTAATGCATACTACATGCCAGTGAGGGCATGCGGCGTGCATTTGTGAGGATAACAACAAACTTACTCGAGATTGAAGCCCGTGCACAAAGGTTACAGAATTAGCCTTACTTCTGAGAAGGGGATCTCGCAGTATCCAATTGACTTGTCGGACACCGTTATCAGCACTCTTGAAGACTGTAACAACTAAATATCACACTAAAGAGAACTTTCAACGCACTTATGAACACTTTTGTTTAATGGATCTATAGCTTTGTTGTTTAGCGTATATGGTATTATCTACTATTTAATAAGTGTTATCAGCAGAGTCGAAGAACATGATAACTCAGGCTTATTATTCAAGGCAAGGACCAAGTAGATCCGCCCATTTTTCATTTCACTCATCCCCATTCACATTTTAAAATATATTCATATGTTTTTCAGTCTAGCTCACCTGTAGAAGATGAATAGCACTTTGCCAGCCACAACTGGATTTTCGCGAATAAGAAGAGGTTACACAGATATGGTCCTGGCCAAAGGGGAAAGCAAATTTAGCGTTCGCATGGTATCTGCATAGACACAAGACCATTCCAAATTCGCTGTGTACACACAGTTGAAATTACGGACTGGTTTCGAGTCTAGAATGAATGGAAATAGCGAAATTCGTAAAACAATGATCGGCAAATTGGGAGGAATGTACGATATACCTCAACGTCTTGGCACTACCACTAGAGCTTCCGCCTGACAAGTAACAACTCCTTTGTTGCATTTGAATCTAGGTAGATACCATACCACAGCGACTGTATCCTGCATATTCAGATGCAGCGTGCATTAAGCAGTCGAAGTCACCTTTGGACCAAAACTTGAAGGTGAAGGATTGCTCGTGACCAAGGGCTTTTGGAGTCCCAGACTTTCACCACGTTGCTGTGTGGCGGTAATCTCTGTTGGTTCATCTGACCAGGTCATCAGCTACGCTTTCGCTCGTGAGGGATTTGGATTTGACTTTTAAGCCTACAATTCCGACAACGAATTCTTTGCTCGCAACTAGAAGGAACTATATCGATGGGGAAGCAGGGCAAGGAAAAAGGAGAAGTTCAAAGGTATGCAAAAAGCATATTGTGGAGTGGAGAAAGGGTATTTGTTGACGTGGCTGAGGAAGGCACAAGCACAACAGTGCTTATACTTGTCGCTCATTTCTACTGCTCATTTCTACCTTGTATGTCATAACTACGGTTCATGATGACACCACCACAAGTCGTTGCATTGTCAAGGCCATCTTCCTTTCTTTGCTACATGTAAAGGAGTCGAGCGTTTCAAGACTCATCATCAGAAGCATTTACCCACTGTTACAGTATTCAAAATGATGGTAGTAGACACTATGTATCCCACAAGTCAATCATTAAAAAAGACTGAGATAAAGAAGAGGTTTTCTGGGTATTTAACAGGTAAAGAACAAATATTTGTTGACGTTATGAATATGATTGTGATCTTTAGATGGACGCCATGCTAGTCAAAATGCGCTGCACTATCCTTGTTTGCTGTTCCTTTGTTAGCGAACGATGTTTGCGGCTCATCAGTGAACCAGCATGGTCCTCTTGATCTTCGACGTTATCCAGCGCCATTGCAGATGACGCATCACTACCTGGCATGCGGCCTCCGTTCTCGGCTGCCTTGGTCGCCAGCTGCAGCAAGTATCCGAGATCCATGACCATACCAAGTCCGACATCCTTGTTTCCGCGCCGGCAGGCAAGCTCATTTGCGCGTTTCCGCTCCTGCTTCGCCTCAAAGGCATGGGCCTTCTCTTCTGCACGCTCAACAATGGATCTTGGCACACCCGCCATGTGCGCAACGTTCATACCGTACGACTTTTGACTGACACCGTCCACCAGCCTATAGAGGAACGTGACTTCGCGATGTTCTTGATCTACTTGGCACGCCATGTGCTTCAGTGCCACGTTCGGATCCCGGCGGAACTCGTCTGTTAAGAGACCGTAATGCGTCGAAAACAATCCCAGACATCCCGTGCGCGTCGACAGTTCGTGCAGAACCGAGTACGCGATCGCATATCCATCAAAAGTTGATGTACCACGGCCAAGCTCATCCAGAATCACCATCGAGTGTTCCGTTGCTTCCGCCAGAATCTTGGAGGTTTCCGACAGCTCCACCATGAAAGTTGACTGACCCGCCAGAATGTTGTCGTTCGCGCCAATACGGGTGAAGATACGATCCATGGGTGTCAATCGGCACTTTTCTGCAGGAACGTAGCAACCAAGCTGAGCCATGATGATGGCCACGCAGGTCTATATATTTTGATTTTTTGTGCATGGCAAAAAAGCAGCATTCCAATTGTTAGTCGGGCAATACGAGGGGGGTAGGCACAAGTAGAAAAGATAGCAAAAAAATACAACATTATCAGCAATGTTAATGATAATAAATGAATACGACTTACCTGTCGCAAAAGAGTCGACTTACCACCCATGTTGGGTCCAGTAAGCAAGATCAAGTTTGGATCATCGCCGCCAAGCACCGTGTCATTGGGGATAAAGTCAGTTGCTATACCTGGTACGACACAAGGATGACGCAGCGAGCGCAGTTCGACTACAGCTTTGTCACTGTCGACAAACTCGGGCTTGCATGATGGTGATCCAAGGGCCAAGCTACTCTTGCACAGCGAGCCCAGACAGTCCAGCTCGGCTATCACCTTGACAGCCTTCAGCCATTCCTTGTAGTGTTTGTCAAACTGTGCATATAGTCGTCCTTGCAGCTGCTTGACAATCAATGATTTTGTCTCACGCGCTTCAAGCAACCGGTTCACCAATGCTGTCAATGTCGGATTGTAGTATCGGCTAACTGAGCTTGTGCCAGACATCTTCTTCCAATCGCGTGGAACCTGTACCTTGTTTGGCACCTCCAATTGGTAAATCTCTTTGCCCAGATCCTTGTATACAATTTTGGTTGTCTTCAACTTGACTTTTACATCGGCCAGGTGCGCTGCCAGCTCGGCATCAATCTGTTTGAGGACCGCGCTGTTCTCGTCATAATCCTCTGCAAATCCTGGATGGGGTGTCACCTCGCCTTCCTCGGCGGCTAGCCGATGATCAAAAGCTTCGTCAAAGTAATGGATATAACCCATCAGATCTGGAAACTCTGCCAAAATCGATGGGATTTTGCCAGACTGGAACTGGTCATTGTAGGACACCAACTTTTGTGTTGTTTTCTAGAGATGGTCAATAAAAAAAGTAAGAGAGTATGGTCCAATGCTGTTAGATGTCTTACACTCTTATAAGATCCACGGCCTCACAACAGTTCTGCCATAAACAAAGAAAAATAGCATCGCAAATATTATCGACATACGATAAGGGAACGGAAGGTGGATAGAACGGTCAAAAACTCGGCAATCTTGCATGAGCCGGCATGGATACGACTAATAATGCGCTCAAGATCTGGAAGACGAGTGCAGCGCTCCTCGAAAAGCTCCAGGAAACCAGGGACACGCATCAAATCCTCAACGGCATCCAGTCGCGCCATGATCGCCTGCCTAGAGCGCAGCGGATGGCAGAGCCACCGCCGGAAGAGGCGTTTGCCGAACGGCGTCACGCAACGGTTGAGCAGATGGAACAGTGTGCCCTGCTCGCTGCCATTCGTGCTGTTTTGGAAGATCTCGAGGTTTGAGAGCGTTTGGCCGTCCAAGATTAGAGTAGAGGCCTGTCGAACTGGGTCATAGATACTAAAGTTCTTAAAGGACAACAGCTCATCATCCAGCTTGAGCGATCGCAGGTACCAGACGAGACCACCCATAGCGCACATGACCAGATCATTGCTTTCCATCCGCTTGAGAGCGTCGGGCCAGTCGTCGAGTCCGTTGCTTGAATTCTCGTCTGTATTCTTCTCAGTCGATGACTTGAAGTAGCCTCGGACCCGAAGTTCATCCTTGGTCTGCAGCTCGTCCCAAAACTCTGATCTGTGATGCAGGCTGTTCCAGATAGTGTTGGGTCCTAAGCTGTTTTTGAGGATGCGGATAGACCGCTGAGAAAGGCCACCCTTCTCCACCACAAGCTCTCTGGGCTTGATCTGCGTAATCAGCGTCTCAAACTTGGTTCTGTCCATATCATCCTTGAATGAAGCCAGCGAAAACTCGGCAGTGGAGGTATCGACAAAAGCAATACCGAATCGTGCAGGCAAGTGCTCCGCCCCTTGTTGGAACGACTCCTTGATGGCCATGCAGTAGGTCGCCATGTCGTTCGTGAGCAATCCCGAGTCTGTTAACGTACCAGCCGTCAAAATAGAATGCAGTTCGCGTCGAATAACTTTTTGTCCCGACTTGCCTCCGTCACGCTCACGCATCGCCTTTCCAAGAGCAGTCTCCATTTGGTCCACACGCGCAACCTTGTATCCCTTGGCAATGAACTGTGCTGCCCAATAGTCAAAGCTGGACTCGGGCACGCCGACCATGCGCATGTTGGTTCGGTCCGTCAACTTTAGATCAAACTGCTGGTGACCAATATCGGCATCATTCTCGTAGAGCTCATAAAATTTGCCCTTCTTGAAGAACACAACAGCATCGAAGTACTGCGACTTGATCTCCCAGAACTGTCGCTCAAACTCGGTAAACTTGCTCCAGGCCGACTTGGGGATGTAGAGCGTTCGTGGGTCATAATCTGGAGATCCAATCGGATTTTGATCGGCATCACGGATGTTTAGCAACCAAGAATATCGCTCCGTGTTTTTCTCTTCAAACTTGGCTGCGCGCTCGCGCTTCTTGTCATCCTTTAGCATGAGTGCTGGTCGAGGTGTCTCGGGCGAGCGGTTCTGTTAGTGGCAACATTAATTTTTTTTGTTAGACACATACAAAGTAAGACTTGTAGGTAAATAAAACTGCATGAGGGAATGCCATGTCACTTGTATTCGATTGTGGTACAACAGAGTACCCGTACCTGGAAAATGCTTGCGACCACTTTGGGTGGCTGGGGCTTTACTACAGGTGGAGTAGCTTTGGGCGACACTTTCCGTTTTGTCTGCACTGGTGAGCGCACATTCACTTCTTCGTCTTCATCGTCTTCCATCAATGTTCTCGGATCGAGATCATCCGCATCTATGTTGGACGCGAAAAATAGCAGAGCACAGACGAGATTATAAGTATATGATTTTTTGATTGCATTAGAACTACTAGTTTGGTATGGCACCAGTGGTAAAGGTCCGTACCAATCTCCATGTTAAAGTCATCATCTTCCTCGACTGCTGGAGCCTCATACTCCGAGCCATCATCGTCCGATTCGTCTTTGGTACGTTTGCCACGACTTGTGCTGGTGCTCTTCTTTGCGGCGGCTTTTCCGTTGGCACCAGCCTCATCGTCCTCATCGTCATCGTCCGAGAATTGATATTTGACACGGCGCACTCCACGACGCTACAACGACCCAAAGAGGAAAAGAGAGAAACAAAAACAAGCATATAGGGACATTCAGAACATTGAGCACATTTCACTCTCCAACTCAAATAGACTTCAAATTAAAGTGAAAAACTTACAGGTCGTCTTCCTCCAAGAGGTGTATCATCGTCATCGTCATCGTCTGCATTGATAGCATCAAACCGAGGCTGTTTGATGGGGGTGCTCAATGACAGGTTGCTTACGGCTGCAGCAAACTTTTTGACCGATCGAGACTCTGTGTCGTTCAACGCACGAGGCAGCAGACTGTCGTCGTCGTCTTCGTCCATGTCCATGGTCTTGCGTTTAGCTAGCTTTGGAGGAGGTGTGCGTGGTTGGACAGTCTCGTCAGTCGAAAACAGGAGCTCTGCATCCCTAGGCTTCTGGGGCGTGGTGGACGCGAAGGACAGCCTCGAGTTGGACGACGAGGCAGAGGTAGCTGGCTCCGCCTTTGGGACAGGGGCAGACTGGGTTGCATTGATGGGCTTAAAGAATGAGAAGAGAGATTTTTGGGTCATTGGTGATGCAGCAGCCGCTTTTGGCCTTGCAGGTGACTTGGCGGGCCGTCTCTCGTCGGGCGATGTCATTTGCATGCCAATGCTTTTGAGCGAGGGTAGTTGCACAGCGAAGGAGGAGCGCGTGTTTTTGTTGTGTGCCTTGAGACTTGACTTGGTTTGACAGGGGCGCAACTGTCCAATCACAATAAACAGTCACAATGGTGGCGTTTTCGCCAAAATAGTGGATCTTCTCACAGGTGAAGCTCTTGGTCCTTGTCGTGAGGAGATTGGCACTTGAAGGGATTATTTGAACGGCAGATATCTGTACATGTCCAACACCATGGTTACCAATCGACAAAATAATCTTAATTGTATCTATGATGGTGTGCCGCTACAAGGCGGGCTCGTGTTTGCATCTGAAAGGTACTTTCAGATGGGGTTTTGTTAGGCATATGGGATAAAACCTTACGACTTGAAATGAACCAAATCAAGACTATGCATTGGCCACATACTGGCACAGGATTTCAGACCTACGCCTCTCCCACTCCGGTATAGCACTGTTAAGCTTTTTATTGTATTTTGTATAATTACTTCTCCAAAAACGCCTTCATATCAAACACCTGGACGCCATCTTCCTTGAGGACAACACCACGTTCGGTCACAATGGCCGAGATGAGCTCGGCAGGTGTGACATCAAATGATGGATTCCACACACCAATACCGCGGGCTGCCACAGCTACAGTCTCGGACAGTGTCGACGATGGCTTGCCGTCTTCACCACCAGTCTTCTTGAACTTGAGTGGCAGCTCCAATGACTCAACCACGGGTCCACGAATGGTCGTCACTTCGACTGCTGGGCGCACCTCAATATGAATCTCCTTGCCCGATTGGATGTTCAGATCCACTGAAGTCGAGGGGGCTGCCACGATGAACGGCACGTTATGATGGCGAGCTGTGATGGCCAGTTGATACGTACCAATCTTGTTAGCCGTGTCGCCGTTAGCGGCTACGCGGTCGGCACCAACAACAATCGCGGCAATCTTGTCCGGGTTTTGGACCAACAGGGCCGAGGCCATCGAGTCTGTAATCAGTGTAGCAGGAATGTTTTCGTAGACAAGTTCATACGCAGTCAGACGCGAGCCCTGGTTGTATGGCCGAGTCTCGGTGCAGTAGGCATGAGTCAACTTCTTTTGCGCTGCCAGAGAGCGGATGATGCCCAGAGCTGTGCCGTAGCCTGCTGTTGCAAGGGATCTACAAATGTCATCGACATTAAATGAATCACGCTATGCATTAGAGAAGGGAACGTATTGAAAAAATGTACGAGTTTTTTTCTTTTCGCTCCGCACGCATGTAGACACATCTTGACTGATTTGTATTGAGTGGTCCTTACCCAGTGTTGCAATGAGTGACAACACGCAGATCATCGCCGCCCTTCCACACCTTGAGGATAAACTCGGCGCCATATTCGCCAATGTTCTTGTTATCCTGGACATCATCCTCCAGCATCTTCTCCGCCAATGTGAGGTAGTGGTCAATGATATCCTGAGCCGTGACGTTCTCGCCCTCGGCCGCCTTGGCCTGTACACCCTTGGCCAACTTGTGAGCAGCATCGAAGAGGTTGACTGCTGTCGGCCGCGAGGTCTTGAGGTACTCGAGCGACTTTTCAATAAACGATACCGCTTCGCTGCTCGACTTGAGCGACTGAGCCTCACTATCCGTGACAAGGACAACAGCCAGCGAGAGTGCAGCGACAATAGCAATAGCTGGTGCTCCTCGAACCTTCATGGTCTTGATGGCGTCATGGCCGAGAGCCAATGAAGTAATGGGAATATAAAGTGTCTCATGAGGGAGAAGCAGCTGATCAAGGATTTCGAGTGAGCCTCGCTTGTAGCGAATAGCCTGCAAGGTAGGGTTTGATTCAGTGCTCATGGTGGAGACAAATTGGAGGGCGGGTGGAGGAATGGAGGGAAGGAATGATCAGTTTCTAGGTGGGAGGTCTTTTCTATGGTGGCGTCGGTGGTTCCAACGGTCACGCCAAGAGGTGAAGTATCGCACGCCATCCAAAGTTTCTTGGGAGAAACCAAAATTTATGAAGACTCCATGGAATGCTCAAGCAGTAGGAGATTTGCTCTTTGAGACAGTGGGAGATCTTTGGAAGCATATTGGGTTTTGTTATATATAACATGTAAGACCATCTCATAGCTCATACCATGGGTGGACGATAGCATGCTAGATGACTGATCCCACTATGGAAATGCGAATGAACGGATGGATGCAGTGAAGATGTTAAGAAAATATACGAGGTCGAGAGAGACACAAAAAGGAAGAGTGTAGGCAATCCATATCATTCACTGTTTCGTGGACTATCTCAACATTGCTACGAATGTCCCACTTTTAATAGTTGTATTGGGACATTTCCAGTAGATATATACTTGTCCCATATATGACTAGAGGTATTCCTGCTACTTCTCGTGACAGGTACTGGAGACTATGCGAGTAAAGGTAGGCTTCAGCATTCTTGTGGCATATCTCCCAACTGGGCATTCTACATGATCGAGCATACCGTTGAATGGACGCCTCGGTGTCCTTGATGAATAATCTGAAGCGATGTTGGCCGTATCTTGCGAGAAAATCCACGTGGTTTTTCACAGCATATCCTACATTCACCTCGTTACTCTTTACCCACCCCCTTTTGGCCATCTCGTCTTTCCTCCTCTCCCTCGAGAATAAAGCACATGTATACAATTGTTTTTGACAATCTATCTTCTCGTTTTGATTTGTTATAAAAAATGCTTTTTTCACAGGTACAGATATTACAATACGACATACAAGCTGAGTGCTGAATACAATACACGAATCTAAACATACAAATATATAAAAAAGAGTCTTTCCCAGCACCATTCATCTACTGCTGAACGGCTGGAGAGTGTGGATGTGAGCTGTGCGAGGTGCGTTGCGCAGTGGCCGTTGTTGGGTACAAGTTGCGGAGATCGACCTCGGTGCCTCCGGCCAGCCCACTATTTCGCCTTGTCATACGGATGCGTTCCCCCTGAATCATAGCCTCTGGTGTCATGGGGCCCTTGGTTACTTGTCGAACCGACGGCATTTGATGATGATATGCCTCCATCCCCACACTGTTATCGCCGCTTGGAGGGGGTGTCCGCATGCCATGGTGCGCTCCAGAGGACGATGCGCCATACGATCCACCAAACCTTGGAGGCGGTGTCATTGCGCGTTGGAAACCGCCATCACTTGCAAATGTTTCTGCTGCAGCTGAGTGGTATGGAGAAGAAGATGCCGAGTACGAATGTTGGTAAGGTTGATGGTGGTGGTGGTGGTGGCTACTTGTTGACTCTGAGAACGATGGATGATGAACGTCACCACTTTCCATGTGCTCTGCTGCAAACTTGACAGCGCGCTTCAAAGTCGGACTGGCATTCCTGCTCATGCTACCTCCGTCATCCTTGTCTGTTGGCGGGGGTAAAGTCGATATGGATAAAGGGGATGGGGAGCTTGGACCGTGTGTCATGCCATACAGGTTCGAAATATACGGCAGTCGTGGTGGCTTAGTGGGCAGTGAGGATCGTTGTTCGTGCTCCCCCTTGACTTGATCGCTCGCTTGTCCATACGGCAGCTGCGAAAGAATAGGAGACTGAATAGGTGTCGTGGACGCAGTTGAGGGCTGGTAATGAACTGACGAGGTATTTGGTGCATATGAACCTGACCATTCAGAAATAGGCGCCGAAGTAGGGCTTCCAGCATGCATCTGCACAATATAATTTTGGTTGAGTGTTCTGGCTGGAGGCCGTGTAGGGCTTGACAACATCAAAATCGTGTGTGCCACCTGCGCTTCAGATGGGGTGCCATGATCCTCTTCATCCACTTCCATATAGGATCCGCTGCTTGTTTGAGGCGTCTCCGATGCACTGTATTCACTCCATGGCGTTGTCGCGCTCTGAGCCTTTGTCTCTGTAGGAGGAAGAGGATCGTGATAAAGCGATGGGCTCCCTTGATGGCTATGGGTTTGAGTGCTCGGCCGTGAATAAAATGGCGAGCCGTGTGCTTGCATGTACGGCGATGCATAGCCTAGATCTGGCCTGGAGGTGGCAATGGAGATGAGCGATTTTGCTGGTTGATACAGCTCCGAGTCTGTAAACTGCGAGAGTGACATGCGCGTCCTTGAGTTACGCATGGGCGGCTGGATAGGAGGAGCATCGTCTTCGTCCTCGTCATTGTCTTCCTGATCGTTGTAGAGGTCGTGGTAGGCGGGCTGGTGGTAGTAAGCATAATTGGTTTTTGGCTTTCGTCGGTCACTCTGACGAGGAGACTTTTCAACATTGTCTCTGTCTCGCTTGA
>JAAAIY010000184.1:0-52659 GCA_016098105.1 Actinomortierella wolfii
AGGCTGTTGACCGTGAGCCACAGGAGGTCGTCTGCCTTACAACCCCGTGGCGGTTTTTTTTTATGGGCCTCAAAAGAGGGTTTCATTCGTCGGCGCGCACCTGTCCGGATTTTTGGTTTTCCCGATAAGCCCCTTAATTCAAAGCGTCAGATATGAAGCCACCATTCTAGACCTTTGTGTATGAGGTCCGCAGGAAAGGGCTTGATTCGTCAGCGTACGCCAGTCGCACCGATCTGTAATGCATGGCAACCCGCTTACTGATAGAAACCAGAAAGTAAAGAGGAGGGTAATCAAGTTACTCTACAAGTGTCGAGACGAAAAAACGATCGATCTTGAATTTTAACCATTACCAATTGGTCAAAATTCGGTGATATAATAGATGGATTTTCCAATATCCATTAAAATTCCATTTCTACAATATATCAAGGTATGCTACGGGCATCCGTCGATGGAAGTAGCTTGAACATATCTCAGCGAATCCGGTAAAAAGAGTCGAAAGGCCAAGAATGTTCTGTGAAAGACAGCAATATTATTAGGGGGATTGTACAGTTTCTTGTATTTCTCCCCTCTTTTTTTTTTTTTTTTTTTTTTAGTTCATACTGTTTCTGGGTCGCCCTCCATCCCGTCACTTGTAGAGTAGCTAGGTAGCCCTCTTCTAGTTCCTATTTGCAACGGGCGGTCACGCATTGCAGATCGTACGACTGGTGCGCGCCGCCAAATGAAATCCCTTTTGAGCCCTTTAAAAATATCATTGAGGGAAAAAAAAGAAGAGAGGGTGTCATATTACACAATAGAGAGGTTCCGCAAGTAGAGTTCACCGATGTAGGGAGCCCAGACCTGGCTTGTAAACAAAGGGTTGTAGAGAGCCCGCCAGACGCTTCTAAAAAACCGTCACAGTCGTTGAAATAAATGGCGAATGTCGCCAGCTCATGCATGTAACAGAATGCAACTTCGGCAGCAGCCTCAACGTCCTTCCGTGCCAGTTCCTTCTCAACAAAACGAATTACAGTTCTTGCAGAATCTAATGGAGTCTACTGTTGACGGGGAAGTGCAGCGGACTAGGGCAACTCAGTATCGTGGGCTTACAAAATCTACAATCGATTCTGTTCAAGACGACCGGGTTATTGTTGTTCTAGACACCATCAATGACAATATTGACAACAAGAAAGTTAATTGGGACACCGTCAAGAGTGTGCTGGAGCATCGAGCTTCACTACAGCCAAAAGACGAAAGATTTGTAGGGATTTCTCTGGATGTCTTGAAGGGTTTTCTGAAAACAAGGCTGGCTGCATTCCGTCCTCGATTTGAATCGTATGTTAAAAAAAACCGGAGACCCTGAGCCTTTGCCTCGTGAAGATGAGATTCTGTATGAGATAGACAGGCAGTTAGAGCCGGCCAGGTATCCAGACGACTACGGTAAGGGCCGAGGCTCCAGTGTCTACTACGTTGGCAACCGGAAGAATCATGAAGCGACAGAACGAGCATGGCAGCGTATTACTGGAAAACGCGGTCGTGAACATGAGGACGCAACTGAGTCCGAAGTCGAACAGGTAGATGATCTCACTGAATCGGCTGTCTCAGAGTCTGACAGCGGTGTCTCGGGGCCAGCAGCAAGATCAGCAATTTCGAATAGACAAGCGGCATTTGCTCGGCAAACCATCGATGGAATCAAACGCGTCAGGGCAGCATCTCACAATTTGCGTGTGCAAGGAGCAAGTCCTCGTCAGGGACTTGACGAAACTAAAAAGGGACTTGACGAAACTAAAAGGGCAGTTGAAGACCTCCGTCGCGATGTTAGCGATTACCGACGTGAAGTCATAGACATTAAGCGTGATTTCAGCAACGTTGTGTCACAGCTGAAGGAGGCCTTGCGAGATGAAATTCAACGCTCGAGGCAAGATATAAACTCAATCGTACCCAACATTCACTACCTTCTTCGTGCCTTCAGCCAGCAGCAACAGCCTATCCCCATGTACCTCTTGGTTCCTCCTCGACAGTAATCGAAAAAAATAAAAAAAGTCAATAAATCAAATATTCATTGGGGATTAACCGAGTCCTTCTCCATTCGGGAAAAGGTGTAAGGTATTCTTCGACTAGAGGTGGAGGACAGTTAAAGTAATCGGATGTCTGTGAGCCGTACAGACATGTGTGGAGGTTGATGATCAGAGCGCTTACGACGATGTACTCGTTGACAGCAGAGAGTTCGCGCTTCAACTCCTTCTTAAAATCAATAAACGCAAACTGTTGCTTTATTTTGGCGAACCCCCATTCAACAGCAATCCGGCATGCCCCCATTCGGTCGTTCATTTCTCGCTGATGTTCGTTGAGGGGATGGGCTACGTATTCACGCAGTGGTGTGATAAGATGGCGCCGGAGTCCATAAGCCCTGTCGCGATAAATCTTTAAGCCTCTACCGTCTGGGCGCTTCGAATACATTCGCAACACTACATCCATGCCTGACCGATTGTAGATATTGGCGTCATGCATGCTTCCTTCCCACGCCGCTGGCATATGACAGATGATTCCGTCCGGGGATACGACACTCTGGAACTTGATGGCATGAGTGCCTTTGTGTCCATTGTACCAAACCCTTTGGTTGTGTGAGGGCCTACAAATTGGTATATGAGTTCCATCGATAAATCCCCAGATGGAGTCATAACATTCACACTTTGCAAAAACACAATTGGCCAACTCGTCTAACGTATACCGGTTGAGACGTACGTGGTCAAAAAAAAGTAGATGCGCCCAAGCGTTATGAAGGAAATTGATGACATGGTTGAAGATTGTACTCAGATCATGTTTACTGCGATTGAAGAGCCAGTGCTGGTCCACGTATCGCTTTGGATAGGCTAGACGGTTGAGCACGACACAAAGCGCCTCATCACCACCCATAGTTTTCTTCTTAACACGGACAACGTCGTCTATGTGAAGAGCTCGCCTCAGCATCAAAATGTCGTCCCATTCGAATCGAAAAAATAGCTTGCAAGCAAGTCGCCTCTGTAAACCGTTAAACAAAGGAGGCTGTCGATTACGATTAATGCGGCGTCGTTGGCCCAAGACTTCCAGCTCATGCTCACCTTCAGCAAAAAGCCCAGGAGCGCCTTCTATATGATCGACGAAGGCGTCATTCTCATCGGCAAGAAGGTCAAAAGGATCAGGGTCATCCATAGTTGTAGACTGTTGCCACAAAAAAAAGTGTCTTCAAGAATATTTACAAAGTGTGACCGCTAAAATTTATGGCCAATCAATTATAAGAGAGCTTTAAAATAACGAATGAATCGAAAAAGCTTGGGTTTGAGCTAGTCTACACCAGTAATGATGCCCTTGTAGAAAGCTTCTACAACCCCTCTCTCAACGATGTAAACCCAAAAAAAATTTTCTGGGCTCATCTACACCCCAAACCTTGCTTGCAGAACCTCTCTAATAGCAGGTAGAAGCTTAATATATCCGTACATTGTTGGAATTTTATAATGCATCGTCAAGTCCGCAATAGGATAGTCAGACGTGAAAAAGTAGTAGATTTCAACGGATAACAGAGGCCTTCAGAAAAAGATAACAAAAGAGGGGTCGCACTTGGTGAGAAAGGGCAGGCCGACTTTTAAATTAATTCTTCAAAATTAAACATTGCCCATCTCCCTTCATCTTTATGTCATCGGTAATAGTAATACTGATTCCTGCTGGGATGCAATGGGCGATGATGTAGCGTTGGAGATCGGTTCTTGAAGTCGAGGTGAGAAATGGTTTATGTTGTATAGGATACCGCTACAGAAGAGTGATCCTTGCGACTCTTGTGGGGCATGGGGACACCTTGCTTGTGATGCTGTGGGATGAGACAAACAAAGCAATAGCCCTAGTCATTGACGAGGAAGGCCCCGTACCGGCTGTGTCACAGCAGTGAAAAAAGACTCTACCACTGAGGGCTGGTGATGTTTCTATCACAAGATCCACTTGGATCCTTAAAGAAGGCGTATTAATGCTGAATATCCAACAAGCCAAGCTCTCTCGTGCTCCCAAAGTCGACTATTCCAACTTTAAGTAGAACGGTGGCGAGAAAAAAAAGATATGTGTTATTTGTGCAAAACGAAAAGGTTAGATATGTAGAATCATAATAATGGGACCAGAATATGGAATCTCTTTATTGAACCATGTCCTTTTATACATGTACTAATGAGGCTTAGAAGATAGTTGGTGGCAATATAGCACAAGATATTCTGCGCGAGCAAAGTGTTCATCACATACCACTTGTACTCGAAGGCGAGCTTTGAGCAAAGGGCGGTGACAAAGGGTACCTTCGCCAAAGGAAAAAAATGTATTCATTAGCCTCTACTACTTGTTCAATCCGGATTCATGTTGTTCCTATCTCAATGGGCGACTATCCAAAGAAGAGGAAGGGGGCTTGTTTAAACGACGCCTTGGCAAAAATTTACGCCCTCTTAGTCCTTAAATTTTTAATGGCTGTGTTGCAAAAAGAGGCTATTCGCCCAAACGGAAGAACTGACTGGTTGCACTTGATTTGTTCAGGAACAACTTTTGAAATTATCCATGATGAAATGTCCAGCAGACCTTTTTTTGACCTTTTTGGACAAACAATTTTCCTTATTCGTGCTAGTATCCGTGTGGCAAAAAATAGCGCAGGATGCGGATTGATTTTTTTGAGACTCATGGAAATCTATGGTATAAAAGCCTGGTGTAGCCTTTGTTTGTGCCTAGCAATCAACCGCAGTCTCCTCTTTTGCCATATCTACACTCTCTCAACTCTTCTCTTTCTCTACATTCCTTTCATCGTCCATTTTTTTCATCATCATGTTCGGTTTCGGTCATCACGAAGATGCATACGAAAGAGTCTATGGTGGTAGGGAACACCACGCCTCCTGGACTCACGAACTTATTGCCGGTGCAGCTGCATTTGTTGCTATGAAGAAATTTGAGGACGGCCGTGATGACAAGCACAAGCTCACCAAGGAAATCTTGGCGGCTATTGCAGCAGCAGAGGCCGACAAGCTGTGTAAGTTTCTATTTTTTTTTGTTCTTGTTCTATGACAGCTAAAGACAATGACAACGTGGGCATGTATATTGTGTCTGTGACATGTTGCATTTTATGCATCTCATCGAGCCCTGCTCTGACCTAAATCTCTCTCCCATCCCTTCTCTCTCCAAACATCTCTCATTTCCCCAATGCATTTTGTTTTGTAACACTATAGTCGAGACAAAGGGCCTTGATTGGCTGGACCGCCAAAGAGCACGTCGTGAAGCTGAAAAACAAGCCGAGGCAATCTACGATCAACGTTATGGCTCTGACTATGGCTATGGCTACGGCTATGACTATGGTTATGCCTAAACCAAAAACAAGGACTAGTGTATTTGTCAACCATTTCATAGTTTTCAGCCATTACTTGTACTTTATACTTTTGCTCCATTCTTCTGGATCAAAGATACATCAGACTCTTTGTTTCCTTCAACGTTGCTTCTTGGGCAGACTAAAAAAGGAATATTCCAAAAGAGTATGCAACGCATTAACCTGTGAGCCATTTAGTTTTGAGCAAACATGGTTATATTTTCCCAATAAATGTATATCTATTTCACGATTCAATTTGTGCAGGATGAATGCCATCATCACATACCCGGACCAAAAGTGGGGTCATCCAGATTTCCCATAGAGTGCTCCCTGTCTGTATTCTTGAGGCAGGTACTTTACCATTGGTTTGCGTGCGAGAGTTGGCATGTAGGCATTCTTCCAGCCATGCCCCACCCAGGGCTCCGTTTTTATATTACATTGAGTGAGCCTGGTAATGTACTCTGACCCGACTCTGGGTGTGCCTCTGTCCAAACAAAAAAAAAAACGATGTGCCGCGATATCCAATCGTTGTCCTGGACAGGTTAGGACTATCTCATTCTTCACGATCGTGTTAATTAAACGAGTTGGCGAACGAGGCCCGTGCACATGCCATTTTGTCTCGCTTACGACTATGAGGAAGGGACCAAAAACGAAGATGCAAGGGCCTTCTGTGCTCAACAGCAATGAATATTGCCCGCCGTCGGCGTTGACTCATTCGATCATGGCAGAGGCACGCGTCAAGCTTTGAAAAAAAAAATGCAACCCTGTTTTTTCATCAAAGAGAAGTAATATTACTTCTCTCTCAGTCTTTGCAAGTCCGCTCAACTTGTTTCATTCCCACGCAGAACAACATTGTCTCCTTTATGCATGATGGAAAGCGTTTTTTGTGACTTTATTGTATCGTTTCATCGTCGCTCATTTCTGCATGTTGTAGCAAATATACAAGGGGTGTGAATAAATGTGTGTATGTGTGTGTGGGGAAGAGGCGTAAGGAAGGAAAAGGGGATAGAGTCATGGGTTTAGCAGATGATGCAGCAAAGTGCATTCTTCTTCTTCTTTGGCGCAGGTGCATTATCGTCGAGTGACATTCTCTGGCCATCCTGTCCCTGCTGCTGCTGCTGCTGCTGCTGCTGCTGTTCAGGCTTCATAGGCATATCGATCGAAGAATGTGCAGGTGTTTGTTGGGGATAGTAATTGCTCGACTGCATCTGTGGGGTAGTAGATTGATGCTGTCTGCCCTGGTAAGCTTGCTGCTGCTGCTGCTGCTGCTGATAGTATTGTTGTCGCTGCTGTGGTTGTTGGTACTGGCGACCCTGCTGAGGATCTTGATAGGAAGATGGGTATTGCTGGTGGTCATAAGGTGAGTAAGAGGCTCCACTATGATCCTGTTGTGATGGCTGTTGATGGTAGGCAGGGTGCGACTGTTGGCCAGGTCGGCGGCTAGGCACAGGAATTGGAGGCTCGTAGTTGTTCCAGCGCTGCGGCTGCGTGCGCGCTGGACGATTGAGTCCATCGTTTCCATAAGCAAACGAGTCGTTGCTTTGGTTGTTGTTGTACGATGATGACGAAGCCGAGTGGTCCCAGTGCTGAGTCTGTGCTTCATATCCTGCTCCACCCATGCCATCTTGCAAAAATTCCATGTTTCGCTCGTCCCGTTGGCCTTGGCCAGACATCCGTGTACCACGTCGATCCTGAAGGGCAATCTCCTCCTGGCGCACTTGCTCTGCCAGAGCCATGGTGGCAGTATGTCGAGGTGGCCGGTGGGCTTTTGGAGGGCGAGTAGGAGATTGGATTTCCTGTGGTGATGGAAGCTGTTGCTGTTGCTGGTAACGGGGCGAAACTGGAGAGGTTGGCTCGGGTGATTCTCGGTCCATATCCCCCATGCCTGGCGACTCTGCTGGTTGTGATGGGTTCGTAGACTTTCCTTGCTGTGCAGGCAATGGTGGGCTTGGTAGGCTCGGTTCTGGCGAGCTTGGTATACTGGTATCGCTGTTGCTCGAAGCTTGCTTGGCAACATTGGTGCTTGACATTCCTTTGAGGCGATCATACAGGGCGCCTCCAGACCCTGCTGGGTCTCGTATCCGGTAGAGCGGTGCATCCTCGCCCTCACCAATAGCCACGACGTTATGGACATGTAGTCCTTCAGCTTTGAGCCTCTTAGCGACTACGGGCAAAATCATATCGTCGTGGTTAAGGCGTGGTATCGTCGTGGACGAAACCGATCCGTCTCGTCCGTGTTCTATTTTTTGGAAATTGGCCGATTCATCTCGTCCAACAACACCATCGTCATTCATGGTTGCGCTCGAAGTTGACTCTGGTGATGCTGTCGATGTATCTCTTGTCCAAGCAGAACGAGGGTTGGAAGAGACAGGTTCCTGTGTGTTGCCCTTTTCACGGCCAAAGGTTCCACCACTCAAGGTTGCGCTCGGCGATGACTCGGGAGATTCAGACGGGGATGGCAGGGGCGGTGACCGATTGTTGGCCTTTGTATTAGATGGGCGGCCACCCAAAATGTCGAGCGATGACTCAAAGGATGGTGAAAAGGTTGGTGGTGTGGATGGCTTGAATGGGTTGAAGTTTGGATCTGAGATCAGGTCTGAGATCCTAGAGCCGGCTTTTGGCTTTGGAACGGCCAAAGAGCCAGATGAAGGCAAAGGTGGGTTGGGTGTCAAGGGTGGTGAATGTACGCCATACTTTTTGTTATCCACTGGGGCAGCTCCTGTATTGGCTCTGGGTCTTGTCGAGTTTGGCGGCGTTGATCGAGGCGTTGGTCGGTAGATACTCTCGCCGGTCGCCCGTCGAGTCTTTAGTACTGGTATCCGACTCTCACCAGCGTGCATCATGGTCTGGTCGCGCCTCTATTATGGTTCAAAGGGAACAGAGAAACTGTTAGAGGGAAGCCAAGAGTAAAGAAAAAAAAACAACGGAGGAAAGAGAGCCTCAACGGATAATATGCCGTAAGGATCGCATGTTCTCCTGAGCAGCCAAAAAAGTAAGCATGCAAAAATAGGAGAAAGTAACAAGCACAGTATTTTCCAAGGATCCATCATTCTGCTGCTCATCACCACCACACAACAATATCCACCTCGCACTCACTTTCCGGTTGTTTTATTTTCTTGTCTGTTGTTGTGTGTCTTTTTTTTGTTATATTCACTGCTGCTACTATAAATGTCGTCACTACATCTTGCATCAAGTAATCCATCCAGACGTGGTCCTTGGGACCATATTCTCAGGAACCACTCATCAACCAATGCTATTTTTGTTTCTGCGAGTGGGAGAGAGAGTGTGCATGCTATGTGTTGTGTGCCATCAAGATACACAAACCGAACTTGAGAGCTCAACTTTTTTCCATACCCAGCACAATAAAAAATCGACAGAGGCAGTATATACACAATGAAAAATGGGGGGAAGAGAGCACCCAGCAATCCATGGGGCCACAAAGATAATAAAATAGACTATGACAATAAACCTACCTCCATAGTTGAAAAGAGTCACGACCACAAGAACAGGCGAGAAACAAGGAGAGAGGTAATGGGCAGACAGAATGGGCAGGGAGGGAAGGGTTCATGCGACAGCAAGGGCCCCCATGCACCCGAGGATGGAGCTGCACCTATATACACAAGGAGCAGAACAGCCGAGGCGATCGATAAACGTAGAGTTGTGTTGGGGGGAGGGGAGAGGTGGTGGAGACAAAAAAACGGAATAAGGGAGAGTGAGAGGAGAGAGGTTCGGGGTTACTGCTATGAAAAGAAAAAAAAAGGAGGAGGGAATTACAAAAGTCAGGATAGGAAAGCAAAGTGTAATGAGGGACAACAGCCACTAATTAAATTGCCGAGTGGAATGTAATAGTGATGGTGAAGGATGGACAAGGGTGGGAAGATGCGGAAGAAGAAGAAGAAGCGAAATAGAAGGGTCAGGAGCAGTAAATGGTGAATATATAAAAGAGAAGAGGAAGCAGAAAGAGCAACGGTATACAAGGTAGAAGAAAAAAAAGAAAAAAGCAGGTTGTGAAGTGAGACTGGAAGGGAGAGAGCAAACGAGAACAGGCCCATGCAGTAGTAGTACATACGCGATTTGTTCCCTCTCACAAACTCACAACTCGCAATTGGAGCCAACAAAGGTGTGTATACATGTCCACATGTTCCCCCTCTTTTCAACCACCACTCTCCTGTCCTACAATTCTCCTCAAATGTTTGAGTTACGCCGCCAAAAAACATCGAGATCGACATTGTTGCAAAAAAAAAAACGGCATAGTCCGAGGGATGGTCTACAGGCATAGCCTACGTACCTGTCTTTTGTCTCAGGTATTATTTCAAAGCCTAGCGAAAAAGTCGCGCTCTTCCGGGAAAATGCCCTTCAGTTATTTCATTGCTCTGGTTAACTCTCAGCCTAACTGTGGTAATTCGACAGGCTCTTCATTCGTTCTTATTCCACACATACACACTCTCCCGTTCGCTGCCCTGTTATCCCTGCTTCCACTGCTTCCGCTGCTCGCGCTTCATCCTGGTAAGGTTTAGTATTTTTCGTATCTCTTTTCTTGTTATTTAGCTTTTAGGCATCTGTGTCTAGGTCTACACTAGACCACTACCAAAGGGTCCTTGTCGGTCTTGCTGACAACGACCTCGACAGCCTCGCCACCATCCTGAGCAAACAATTGCTCGAGCTTGGGCTTCAAAGAAGCCTTAAGGTAGCCGCGCTCCGTGTTGGAGTGCTCACAGAGGACCACCGTTCGCTTCTGTTCCAACGCTTCCAGCACCTCGTGATGGCCCATCTCACCCGTCAGGTACAGGTCGGCTTCGTGGGCCAAAATGCCCGAGCCAGATCCTGCCCATACGCCGACAGTCGAGATGAGTTGTTGACCACTCTGATGCGATGGGTGAATTGCTGCGCGGACTATTTGTTTTTTAACATTGCAATGCAAAATTTATATATGTTGGTTAATTAAAAGTGTGATATCCTCCATTCCTTCCATCTACTTTATTTTTTTTATATTCGCAGAGGATCAAAAACATGTTGTTGTCCTTACCATGTGTCATGCCCAGGTGCTTCTTAATCTGCTCAATAACCTGCTGGACAGGTTTGGGCTCGTTGAATGTAAAGACTCGCCCCATACCGGCATTAGGGTGGCCTAATCAAGTCCAACGGTTTCAAGGACCAAAACAGCAAAAAGTATGAAACAGTGAGACCCCTGTTGGTTTTTTGTTGTACAAGGGTCCAAATTTTTCATTTTTATGGGTTTCTTTTACCTTCAGGCGGGTTCTGGACAGGCTCAAATGTCTTAATGGTGCCCTCCTTGCCAAATCCCTGGACCAGCCAGTCGTTCACTTGAACATGAGGCAAAACCAAAGGGAATCAGAATATCAGCGTAAACAATTTCATATCACCTCCGTGATTGCATCACTGCTGCATATCAGAGTAGGGGGGTAAGGTATCAAGGTTGTCAAAAGGGAGGTCCTATTTTCCACAGTGCGTTTCTTTACCTCCATCTTCACAGCAATCACAAGAGGTATGAGGTGAGTACACGCTAACACCCTTGGCAGCACATTGCAGAACCATGCGCGACTTGGAGTCCTTGAGCTGCAGCTTCTTTAACGCGCGAAAGATTGGAGGATCTACACCGCGAATTGTCGCGTGAGTGCGTGTAATTTTTTTTTATCGGAGGAACAATCAGGTCAGTCATGGTTATTATGGCGTATAAAATCCATCCTTTCTATCTTTGTTAGGATCGAGCAACATGTGGAGATAAACCTACGGTACACGACAATGGCGCCAACATCTGGGTCACTAAGGGCTTCTTCAACAACGGCCGTAGTAAAATCAATGGTCAAAAAGACCTTTTGAGGAGTATTCGGTGTGGACCTGACGCGCGGAAAAGGAGCCTCTAGTATAGGTGAAGATAGATAGTCAAACAAAAATGACACGCTCTGTCAGAGCCTTCTACAGTGAATGTCAACTAAGGAATGACTAAACAAAAAAAGGTCCATGGGGTTGTCTCCTATTCTCGTACCAACAAGAAGACCGACATTGTCCCATGAAGTCTGAGCCAGACTTTGGGGAGCAATGCGCTCCATATGCTTGAGCAGTCTAGGAAGCAATGCCATTTTACTTAATGACTTTGGGAGTTGTGGGAAGAGTAGGCTGAACAGAGGGGGAGGGGCGACTGGAGGTAACAGAGAGAGGTCTTCCTGGGTCTCAAATGAGAGGCTTAGCCCGATCTGAAATTTCTTGAGGGTCTGAGGAGGAGGGGGGGAACCAATATTTAATTTTGGTCTTTGCCAATATCGTGAGCTCCCTCTTTCGCAAACCACACTAGTGAAAATGTCCATCGAAGCCGCTGCCTACGCTGCCCTGATTCTCGCTGACGAGGGCATTGAGATCACTGTAAGTCAGCGTCAGCAAGCTCATCCAGCAACAGCAACACCTGTCGATGCATTGACAGGAGCCATGCTGCCCGATGGATGGATCCTCACGACCGATGGATATCAGCTCTCCGGATACAGAGACTTCACCAAAAAAATAGACATCAAAGTTCATGCCAACAATCTCGGCAACCCGGCTCATGAGTGCAAGATACAATACTACAATAGCAGCACAGGAGAGCAGGCACCAAGATATCCTTCCTGGCTGTTTCCGTGATGTCCAGTGAAGAGTCATCGTCAACTTCTCAACAATCAGTGATCAGCTCAACCATTCACAACTAGTAGTCGAACTGTCACTACAATGGGTCTCTCCAGTAGTGAACAGAGGAACCGGTCGTCCGGCTCAATTCAGCAGAAGCTGTTGCAGCTGTTGACATCGGGGTGCAGACATCTCTTTTCAGTGGACCGGAATCAGCGCGTGGTCAGGCGGCGAGTCGCAACATAAGAGACTTTTTGAGCACAACAGTTCACGCCGCAAGTGTTCTCAGTATTGTCTTTACAGCCGTCTTTCCAGAACGTCTGCAGAGTGTAATCTTGCACCACCTTCAACATCTTGGTACTTGGGAAACATCAGGACAACTGTTCATCACAGGATCGGATTGCAAAAAAGTCACAAGCAGTTGGATGGACGCCAGGAAGATCAAGACTTGAGCAGCTTGATCGACATCTAGTTCCAGACTACACACGCACACACACCATCTCAGGCGTTTGCGAATCACAGGTTTTCTGATCTCTTATTTTTTTCTCTTTTCACAACCGACTCAACAACTATATAGGCCGACAAGCTCCAGACTCTTCTGAAGGCTGCCAACATTGAGCTCGAGTCCATCATGACCGCTCTTTTCGCCAAGGCTCTCGAGGGCAAGAACGTCGCTGAGATGCTCACCAACGTTGGTGCCGCTGGTGCCGCTCCCGCCGCTGGTGCCGCCGCCCCCGCTGGTGGTGCTGCCGCCGCTGAGGAGAAGGCCGAGGAGAAGAAGGAGGAGGCCAAGGAGGAGTCCGATGAGGACATGGGCTTCGGTAAGTTGTCTAATACTCCAGTTTGCTTTTTGTGAAAAGTTTATCGGCACTAGTCACTTGTCTGGTTGTTAGTGGGAACTGTATTGCTAATTGTCTTTTTTTTTTTTACTACTACTCTTGTGAAAAAATAGGTCTCTTCGATTAAACGCTCGATCTCCCTCTTTCTCAGAAATAAAAGCAACGCTTGGCTTAGTCCAGCCCTTTCAGCGACAGTGTCACAAATCATGTATTATTTCAAGCTACATCAGCGCTCAGTGTTTTAGACAATGGGAATATCGACATCCAATTAGTGGCAGTATACATACAAGGCTGTGGCGGGGGATGCTGTAGGACAGAGTATATTGCGCACCTGAATATGATCATAGAGCAGGCGCTGATGAGGAGTCATGGACACACATTTGGCACTTGTAACTCTGTCTTAGGGTACCGTTCGTTCTGGAAGAGGGGTTTAGGAAGAGATTCTGTGCTTTATTCATAATAGCGTACGTATTGCGCACGGACTCTTATATAGTGGGAGTATTGATCTGTACCGAAATGGTTATATGGAAACTGCTGCAGACTGTCGTAAGAGTGTATGGTGGGTTCTTACATGTTGACGATCTTGTCCCTATATACCAGAATGTAGACCACCGACTCAATTATGTTAGCTCGGACGCAGATGTTTGTTTTGGCTACATTAAGCATTATAATCTCCGCCAAAAAATTGGAGTCTCTTTCCTCACTCGCACACAGGATCCTCCTATTCATTTGAGCTTGCTTACCTGTACTCATCAATATTCTCAAAAGTAAGAATGGTGACATCGCGCTTGGAGAGTGGTTTCTTGGAGATGGGACAAATGTTCTTCATAGGACCCTCCTGCGTCAGGCAGCGGATCCAACTATCGTAACCCATCACATGACCATACTTGGAGATAGCAGGCTTCACCACCTCGTCCAGCGTGATGGGGTCGATAAAGCCAGGCAGTGGGTTGAGAGAGTCCAAGTCTTCTTCGTCATCTCCATCATGGTCATCACCATCCATGGCCACATCCTCGCCATCAGCACCAGACCCAACGCCTCCCATAGCTGCTGCTGCTCGTGTGCGTGTGCGCTTGGTCGTACCATATGATTTGGCGACATATGAGCCCGAGTCATCACAATCAAACTCGGAGATATCCGACGAGTCATCGCTGGCATAACCACGGCGCTTGCGCTTGGAGCGGCTGGCTTGAGCCGATGTTTTGGGTGCACGAGATTGTTTTGGGACTCGGGGTTCTCTTGGTGGCTTGGGTTCCTTTGGCTCTTTTGGCTCCTTTGGTTCCTTGGGCTCCTTTGGTTCTTTCGGAGTTTTGGCTGGCTTGGGAGCAGGTGATTCTGACCTGTCATCACTTCCACTGCCGGCTCCACCACTACCACCAACATTGTGTTTGTTGTGTGTGCGGAACTCTTTGGAAATCTCGCCATTTGCGCCCTTCTTCTCAAAGAGATAGTGGGCCTTGCCCTTCTCATCCAGAACGTAGTTGGGGTCCTGGATCTGATTTGTTTCCACTAGAAGACGATAATAGTTGGAGCACTGCATGTTGAATTGCACAATTGATGAGAAAAAAAAGTTGTTAGTTGTTTTTGACTTTTTGAACATTGGCCGATATGGACAAGCAAAGTTGTTCACAAACAGGAAAAAGACTTGCCTGATATCCAACACGGCCAGGAATGGCCATGGAGAAGATACCCCACTGGCCAGTAGCTCCAACCTCCTTGAGTCGTGCATGGAAGAGCTTCTGCTCCTCTTTAGTCCAGGCACCCTTGCGCTGAACTTCGCCGGGTGCGTTGAAACGGTAGTAGTAGGTGTTGGGCTTCTTGTCAATGGCGGCATAGGCTTTGATACGAGCTTCAGACCATCCCTCAAAGGCTTTTGAGGGATCGACCTTATTCTCCTCGACTTGTTTCAAAGCCTCATCCAAAGCCAGGCGACCACCCATGCGGATTTGCCTACGTGGAGCCACATTATTTTTCAATTGATAGCAAGGAGGAGAAAAGTACGCGTGAATATCTTGTTCAAAGTCCTGATACAGAGTCCATTTTGAGCAGTTATGTTTAGAAAGAAAAGAAAAATAACATTGATACTTACTTCTTCATGCCGGCAGAAGCGCGCGGCTTGGGAGCCTCACGACGTTTCTTGAGGTGCTCTTCGTAGCGTGCACGCTGTTGGTCGTCCATGACGGTGGTGGGGGCAGGCTTGTGATTGCGGACGGCAATGATCTTGCGAATCTTTTCCAAATAGCCAAGAGTACTAAACTGGACAATGACTTCATCTTCGTCATTACCACAGTCCTCGAAAGCCTCATCGATTTCGGCATTTGCTAGGTAGCCATACAGTGCCTTGATCTTCTTGTATCGGCGCTGTCTCTCGCGCTCTTCATATTCGGCAAACTACATCCAATAATACAAAAATGGCAGAATAACCAATAAAAAGAGAAAACCATTCAATAGTATGCTTATGAGATGTAACGTGGAAGTAGAAAAGGATAAAAAAGTATGTGTAGGTGCTAAAGTAATCTTACCTTGCGCTGCTGAAGAGCAATACGCTTCTTGATAATTTCCTTCTCTGCTTCAGTCACGTCTTCCTCAAAGACACGCTCCTTACGCACAGTTTCAATGGTATCACTGTCATAATTGAAAAGAAAAAAAGTTTTAGTCAACTCAAAAGAACAAGGGTAAATACGCGTTCCAATTGCCCTTGTAGAGTTGTATGTGTAATAAAAAAAAAACGCCCAAGAAGAGTTTAGGATAGCTTACATGTTTTCCTTGTTTGCGTCTTCGTCATCATCGCTAGTATGTTTGCTCGACTCGTTCTCGGCTTTAAGAGCTGCCTCTTCGCGCTCGCGACGAGCCTTGACAAGTAGCTCGAGAATGTTCACAGGGCGCGTGTCACGAGGCAGCGGCCTTTCAGGAGCTTTGTGGTAAATAGGCAAGACTTTGTTGCCGCGAGCTTGTATAGTTCATAGTTGCGTGTAGAGGAAAACAAAGCAAAGGCAATGTATGTAGTGGCGTGTTAGAGAGTGAGAGAAGGACGAAAAAGATGAGATGCACAAGTGTGATGAAAATTTTGCAAAACAGTATGAAAAAAGATTGAATCCATCCATCGCGTTGTATGAAGACTTAAAAACTTAGGTTCACTTGAGACTGACTCGGAATCACTCTTACCATCAAGCTCCTTGTGGAACACAGTTCCTCGCTTTTCGCTCTGAACACTGGGCGAGTTGTCGCGTGAGATGCCTCTCAGACTGCCTGCCATGGTTGATTGTTTTTTTTGTATGGAAGTGATTGACCCAAACATCATCGATCGCGTCTTTCTCATCCAGGGCAAGGGGCCAAAAATTGATCACGTGATTAACACCTGTTTTTGTTTTTCTTTACAAGCCTAGAGCGGACTTTGCCCCTACATAACAAGTAAACTGGCTTCTGGTCCACTGACGAATAGAAGGCTGCTGGTGCTGTAACATTCGAATGACCTTTTCGTGGTAAGTACCATAGTTCTTCACTATTCTGTCTATCCACTATGGTGTCGAGTTCAATGAAATGGGGATAGTTTTTCCGTTGACTAAAAATTACTGACAAGAGTATTTGTGTTGGAGTTGGAACATATTTGCTTCAGTTGTAACTGCATGATGAGCTTATGAAAAAGTGGATTAATATCGTATGCAATTTATTGTAAAAGTGCTGTGTTAAATCCTATGACTTTGACTAAAAAAATAATCCATGTAATGTTTAGTCGAAAAGTGTGAGTGCTGATCATATATTATACTGGTATGGTTGTGGATGCAAATATGGATGGAGTATTGGGCGATTGTTTTTTTGCAAGGATAGGAACATCATCGTCCCTTTTTCTTTTTCTATGGTTATTTTCTTTTTTCCTTTCACGCCTTCGGAGCTTGCAAGTTCATATCTCCCCATGTCTGGGCGTACATCAGGTCTTTGGACTTGATCAAGCGCGAGAAAAAGTTACCAAAGCGAGTGCCAAAGAGGGGCATAAGGGAGACACCCGTACTAGGGCCTGTGGCCAGAATCATAGCCTTCATAACGTCGGGTTTGGTTAACAGTGACGAAGCAGGCTCACCATTGATGGTTTTGATAACGTTTTTAGCGATGACAGGACCAGCGAATTTGCACGAAGCAGCAGTTGCGGTCTCATATGCATCAGAGCAGTCGCCGATGGTGAAGATGTGTGGGAAGGCCGGATGTGCCATCTGCATGTGGGCGTTGGTCTTGATACGGTGCGTATGCGTATCCACCAAAGGAGTTGTACCAAACGAGGTGTCATTTGAATTCTGGGGCTTCAAAGTCTGGAGGTACGACGTGTCAACCACGTAACCCGTCGAGAGGAACACAAGATCTGTCTCAAAGGTCTTTTGTTTCCGTGAGGATGCTGATGACAGCTGGATCTGACGATGGCCCTCCAAAACAGGGTTTTGCATGTCGAGGCCCGGAATAGAAATGCGTTCATTGAAAATCAATTCAACACCCAGGCCCTCCAGATGCTTGGTGGTAGCGGCCTTGAATGAGTCGGCATAGCCAGGATAATCGACCGGCCGTGAGGTCGCGTGGATAACTGTCACTTTCTTGTCTGGGAAAGCATTGGCAATCTCGCCAGCGAGCTCCACGCCACTCGCGCCAGCACCAATGACGGTGATGTGGCGAGCGGCTCGGACGGCCTTGTGGTATTTTTGGTTGAGTTCCATAGCATGCGTGTGCGAATTGACGCCATTGAATTTGGCAGGGAAAGGGTTGGACGAGCCAGTGGCCAGGACCAGGTAATCAAATGGAATCGAATTACCATTCTCGAGGACAATGTGGTGGTGGTGAACCTCCTTAAGGGAGCCTTGCACTATCTTGTGAGGAGAACCTTTGGGAAACACACTGGTGTATGGAATCCAAAGGTTTTTGGCAAAATCAGGTTGGACCAGTGCTCGGAACGCACCCAGGCTGTGATAGCGACGGTCATTTCTGCATTCAACAAGTAAATGTGAGGATTGCCCAACAGAGAGAGAGAGAGAGAGAGAGAGAGAGAGAGAGAGGCCTATTAGTCTTGTGATAATCTACTCTGACTGACAGATAATGGCAATTGGATAACAGATAATCTGTATTTTCTTTGGATGTTGTTACCTTTCGACAAGGGTAATCTGAACTGGCTTCTTGAGCGCTTTGGCTTCCTTCAAAAAGTTGTTGATGAAGCTAATGCCGCCATAACTACCACCAACAACAACAACCCTGATTGGAGAAGAGGACATGTTTGTATGGACTAGAATACGATGTAAAAACGGGACTGGTTGTTGTGTTTTGTTTGTGAGAATTGAGTATCAAGAGTGGGGAGTGAAATGAACGAGTCAAAGTATACTGAGAGACTTGGGAACCATTGTGGCCCTGGCGGCCTTTTTATACCTCCCGAGAACTGGGCTGGCCCAGAACTCTACTCAGTAACGAGATGGATCAGAAACGAATCCTGAAGATCACTCTCGCCCTTACGTGAGCTGTATTAATTGAGTTGTGGCTTGTGAATTTTGTCGCCCTGGCCAACAAAGCTGGCCAGCCAAAACTGGTTTTCAACCGGTATTAAGCTAAAATTTTCTGCACAGCAAAGTTGGCTCAGGAGGTCTTAGTCAGACAATCTGGGCCGAGTCTAGATCTGCTCTCCCATTGAAAAACAAGGCAGCAAAACTCTATGGATTGCACCACTCCCAAAACGATTGGCGAAAGAGGAGATGAGCCACCACATTGCTTGCGGCTTACAAAAGGGGAAAGGTGTACGCAAGTGTTTATTCTCAAAAGTATGTTCATGTTCTACACATACCAGCGGGCCCATGCTTCTCGAATATCTTCATCTACTAAAAAGTTGATCTTTTTGATCTCTTTAAACCCTTCATCTAACGTGGGTTCCTGGAACTTGCGGTAGTATGTAGCAAACACTATTTCAGACAGTCGTTCACGCTTTGGCTCATCACGGACCTTGATGGTATTAGACTTGGTTGAGGTGCTTGTAGTGACAGTTGCAACGGAACTAGTGTTTGAGACTGTGATAGAAGTTTCACCATCTTTAGCAGTGCTCTCTGATGACTGTGCGGTAATAGTAGTGGTTGACTTGGTTGTAGCCACTTCCTTGATCGGTTGTGCCTCCACGTCATAGCCTTGAGCCGAAGCGATAAGTGGCCGATGGAATGCGCGAAAGTAGTTGTTGTGGTTTACGAGTTCTCTGGACGCTGTAAACAAGAAACACCGAACTGGGCAATTGTATTTTTTGGCAATGGCAATGTACAAAGCCCTAGTTGCCACATCCGCATTGGTGTTGTCTATAGGCAAAGTGGAAAAAGTGGTGGAGTGAAACGGGTGTGTGTTAGTACGCGGCATAAGGAGCTTCATACATGACAATGTCTAGAATAGCGACTTACCGACGACAACAGGTTTTGAAGCTTTCAAGTTTTCCTCCACAGCCTTGAGACACTTATCCCTTGTTTTCAAGGTGTCTTGGTTAACATAGACGTATCTATCAAGCGGCAGAATGTGCTTTGCTGCAAAGGTACTCTTCCCTGACGCGGGCGGCCCAACAAACAGAATCAATTCGCAAATGTTTTCAGTGGGTATCAGCGGAGTCGACGTAGGAGTGAAAAGCGGTCCTATTATCCACAAAACAAGACACACGAAAAAAGGTGTAGCGAGTCTGATCAGTTTGCGGAACAATATGTATGATTCTTTCTCAATTGAACAAAGAAATTTCTTAAGTACAATTCTCACCTTCGGTCGGAACTTTTTTAGGGTCAAACGGTCCAAATGACCACAAGTGATCAGGACATGCCTGCTTGAGGAAGTAGTGCTCAGGGGTGTCAAAGCCAATGTGCAGACTTGCAGCAAATTTTCTATAGACGACCATGGGAAAAAAAGACTGGGGTTAAAAATTCCTTGAAAGCGTAAACTCGATCTTTTGCTAAAAAAAGCCACGCTCCATAGTGATGGTTTTACCTGTCAGTATTATTGAAATCCTCCTCGACACCAGTCTTCCATCCAGCTTGGCGTCCTGCAGCATCACCAACGTAGAATGCAGTCGTCCGATCTACGAAATATGAACCAAGAAGCCCAAAGGAAGAAGGGATGAACTTGAGTCAGTTGGTCAGAAAGATATGTCCATTTCGTCAGTTAAAGGCAGATCAATGGGTCCAGAATGAACGGTGATAAACACGTACCAATTTCAACACCCTGGGCCTCAAACTTGCGCTCAAGCCAATGCCACAGTCCAGTCATTGGCTTCCTGTAGTGATCCTTTGTCATACTGATGAGAATCCACATTGGCAATTGGAGCTTTGCACAGATCTTTTCAAACTTGAGTTTCATTTCCTTCTGCTTCTCAGCCCTAACATTCCCGTACTGGTCTGTTAGGCCCGCCTGGTTGGTGATGACGACCAGAATATTGCTACAAATCATTAAAGGAGGAAGGATAGAGCACACAAGTGTTATTATTTATTCAAGCTTTACAAAAAAAATTGGGCCATAAACTTTATAATAACAATGATACACTGTTTCTTACCCTTTTTCGTGTTCTTCTTTCAAGCGTGCAGGTACATTGGCTGCCCACCACACCCAGTCGTCAGCATTCTTGGGCCACTTGTGCTTGCCATTGACCTTGATCAATGTGTTGTCCAGATCGTATGCTGCAACATTGGGGCCTGCTTTTGGGTTGTATGCCTCTCCAACCATGTAACTCTTTCCGTGGGTACTCCACTTGACGTGATGCGCGCTATCCACTCCAGTGCTACCGGTGTTTGGCGTTCTTTTTTCAAAAATAGAGAATACCTTCTTGGAGGGCGAGGTTTCAGCACTAGCAGCTCCAGATGCACTATCCTCTGCCATGGAACTAGTTCGCTTCGTGCCGCCTGCTTTGGTTTTAGTGGTGCCTTTTTGGCTCATTTTTGTTGATAAATTGTCAGTTTTATGTCTATACCGTCTAGTAACAGTAGTAACAGTAGTGAATGTTGCAGCGGTCAGACGTGAAGTGGTGGTAGTTGTCGCTGTGGTAATAGTGGTCTTTGATGCTGCAAGTCGGATGCGATGAGCAACTGCTAGTAAAAAGCGCATGAACAAGTGGCAACACCCAAAAACTCAGGTGCAAACTTCCAGGGTCTGCGGTAAGGGGGAGCGAGTTGCATTTGCAAAGCCACAGGACGTTTTTTTCACCCTGGCACTCAGTCTTTGGCAGACCCCCTTCACCCACCCTTCACTCACTCGCACTTGGCAAAACCCAACCATGGCGGCCTCATTCGACTCACTCAAGCGTCGTCGGCCTAGCACGGCCTCCCTCTCGGATGTGTCACTAATGAGCGATCATCAAGGCAAAAAAAAGCAACGCATGCTGCCACCGAGTCCTCCCCCTGAGCTGAATCCATTCAACGCGCCTACTATTCTAGCTCTAGAACATATGTTTGACCGCGTCCTTGAGCTTGCAAAGAAACCTTCGCTCTCTACAAGGTCATCCATGTCGCTTTCTTCATCACTATCATCAACGTCAAATGGACGCGTTACCACTGCCCAACCAATCTCTAAACCGCAGAGCAAGGACACGATCGCTGCCTTCCAACCAGAGGAGGCTCAACATCGTCAACAAGCTCTTTCTAGTGGATCGACACGTACGCATGTAAAGACTGCCTCTGAGACTGGCAACCAAAGGAGTACCGATAATCACCACAAATACCGCTATTTGCACCCACCGTACATGGACATTGGTGTCTCCGCTGCCGACGTGCCTTCTCGGCCAACTTCATCCACCATCACTGCATCTACAGCAGGCTCTTCAGCTACATCCGGGATGGTCAGCTCTTCAAACGTTCAACCAGGCGCGAGCCGCCCACGTTCGCCGCCATTACCCACGCCATCGCGAACCATGGGAGCGTCTTTAACCTCTCCAGCACCACGTGTCGCCGCTCCACCACCATCCATCCCTGCGGATAATGGTATGTTTTTTCACAATTTTGTAACATAACTCCAAATGGCGATGACGATCAAAAAAGTATAATTGCTTACAATATTTTTTTTCTTTATATCATCTGGACCTTCAAGTGGTGGAACTTTTAGACTCGGACGAGGAGGAAGAGGAAGAGGAAGAAGAGGAAGAAGAAGAAGGAGTCTCATACAAGTTTGAGGACGAAGAGGAAGATGTCGAAGACGCAGAAGAAGGAGAGGATGATGAAGAAGAAGAGTTATGGATAGAGGATGGCTCAAATGGTGAGGAGAATGACAATGAATCCGACCAAGAAGGCGTTGAATATGATGATGAGTCCGAAGCGGAAGAAGAGGATGATCAACAGGCAGGGCGGCAGCCTTATCACGGGGAAGTAGTCGAACTCTTATCCTCGGATGACGGCGAACCAGATGAAGCAGAGGAAACAGAGGAAGCAGAAGAACAAGGAGAGGAAGAAGAAGAAGAAGAAGAAGAAGAGGTAGAAGAGGGGGCAGCAGATGAATACATAACATCGGAGGACGACGAAGACGGAGAGAAGTCGGCTGAGCTAGCCCACCCCCAACCTATCCATTTGACTATTGAAGGCTTTTCTGGATCCGATCGAGGCAGCCAGTCTGGAGAAGGAGAAGCAGACGAGTATGAAATCGACGAAGAAGAAGAAGAGCTAGAAGAAGATCACAACGAGGAGCAAGCAGCAGAAAAATACCAAGATGAGGTAGGCCTTGGTGAAGGTGAGGAGGAGCCTTTGCCAAGTAATGTTGTTGAAGACGACGAGGACGAAAAGTATACAGAACAGCCAGTCAGTTCTATCACGAAGCCATTACAACCTCTCGACACAACAGCGACGGAAAAGTCAGGCAGTCTACTTGACACGGACGAAATGGAGAGGACCGATCATGAGTCATCTCCTGCGGAACACAACGAGGATGATCTCGAGCAATTGGATCAGGATGACATTCACCCAGGAGGTGAACATGATGAGCGGTGGCCCCCACAACGAAACGGCGCAGGTAGCCAAGAGGAAGAAGTATATACTCTGGATGAAAACGAAGAAGAGAACCAGGCCGAAGTCTCGGAAGAAGAGCAAGATTACGACGGAGAGAAGGCAGAGGAGGGTTATCCATCTACGTCAGATTGGCCGCCACAGCGGACGTCACCGCCGGATACAAGATTCGAGACTCCTTCCGAGGCATCTGATCATGAAAGTGAAGACGAAGGCAGCGAGACGAATCCTGACCTTCCACAACAAAACAATATGCAGCAGCAGACATTCTCGCATCCCACAGCACCGCGATATTCGCGCCCCACTATGTGGCATCGTCCTCCACCCAGCGAGCCCGAAGCCGCCATTGTCCTCGACGATAGCGATGATGGTGAGGAGGAGAGTGTGAACGAAGGCGTCGATGGCGACGATGAGCACATGGAGACGTACTTGGCAGTTGATGGCGACATTGAGGAGCCAGAAGAAATGGCGCCAGGTACTGACGAAGGCAACGATCAAGAACAAGAAGGTTTGGTGCAAGAACACGAGCAGCAAGACGATCAGAGTCAAGACAATAACGATGGAGAGGCCGATATGGGTAGATACCTTGACCAGCACGAGTCCAATCAAGAGGATGACGGTTATCCGGAAGAAGACGTAACCAATACCCTAGCTACTGAGGATGTACAGGGCGATCACCGGGGGCTTCAGAGCACCTTGACGACTGTAGCACAAGGGGCCCTTCCTGAGGTCGGCGATTTTGTAGAGCCAGAAATGGAGCCGACTCACTTTTCGCCGCAAGAGGATGATGGTGGCTATTTTGAAAAGTTGGAGGCAGCTTATGAGCAAGTCCAGGCGGAGGAAGAGCAAGAGCTGGCTGAAGAATTAGCTTTCAAGGAGCAAGAGACAGCAGTTCCAATGGACATGGATCAAGAGGCCCCCATGTTACCGTTGGCGACAGATACAGTTAACAACGAGCCAAACGCAGTATTGGAGGGTTTGCAGGCCGTTGTTGCAGATGCTCCCGTAGTGATGGATGAACAGGTTGCGCCCACACGCAGCCCTATCAGGACGCGGCTGGCGCGGACAGGAACAATGGTGCAGACGATCCGTGATGGAAACTTGTTCCTTCGACAGCTAGATGAGCGGGCAGCGAAGCATAGATCCGCTTCGACTGTGTCCACGGTGAGCACGGTTGAGCTGCCTGGTTCCTCCAACAGTGACGCCACAGAATCTCCGTCCACTGCTTCTCGCGACGATTCAGGTATTCAACCACCAGCATTACCATTGGTATCGCAACAGCAGGAGCAGGAGCAGGAACATGGGCGAGAGCAAGAGTTGGAGCAGAGTCCAGAGATCAGTGGTACTGAGAACGTTGAGGAGGTGGCTATCCCTCCATCGCAAAAGGTAGAGACTGTTTCGATGGATACTGATGATACGGGCAGCCAACTTGGATCAACTCTGTCGCCGAGCTCCACCGTATCCACTACCACTATCACCACCACGACTACTACACACAAGTCTATACTGCAGAGGGAAATGTCGCGGCTAGTCAAGGAGGCTCGCGAGTTTTGTCAGTCGTCAACATCGCCCAGTTTCCATTTAAGCGAGATGGGCGCTGAAGCACCCATGTCTTCGTTGGCCATCCGACGAGCCATGTCTGGACGTTCGTTTAACCGTCGACGGGGTAGTGCACATTCGGATCAACAAGATCAAGCATTGTCTGCGACCGAGGGTGGCGAAGGAGCAGAGACTTTGTTGACCACTGGTAGTAGCAGCACCGTTGGCCGTGACCACTCTGGTGGTCTTTCGGATGAACGTGGTACTTTGGAACCTGGCACGGATACTAGTTCATCATTCCTGCCATCGTCTCCAGCAGCCGCGACCACGGCATCGTCACCGGCAAAAACAAGGACAACAGCAGGCGTTGTTGATCTTGCGGCCGAGAGGGTGATTGAGAGCACCATTGTGGGAAACCACGCCCTGCGTCCATTTATTCATCCACCAGTATCGCCGATCCGGTCACCCACCCGACATCTCTCTTCACCAGTCGCTGGTAACAGGATATCTGGCGGCAGTTCTCGATCAGGTTCAGTTGAGCGAACAGTGTCGCCGCGTACTAGCCAAGTTACCTCGGCAGTAACTGCAGCGCAGGGATTTAGTCATCTTGGACCACCACCACCGCCGCCATTTCCGATGATTGCAAAGTCATCGGCTACCAACGCTGCTCATGCGATCTCGCCCTTCCGGTTTGGAGGAGCTGAACCGACCGGAGAAACTGGAGCGCCATCGACCTCGGCGAGCCATGGTGCTGCGGAAGTCGGGTTTACATTTGGGACGCGAACTACTGCAGCTAGTACACCAAGAACATCAGTTTCCCCAACAAAAGCAGCAGCAACAGCATCAACGGCAGGAGACGAGCGAGTGACTGCCGAAGAAATGGATGAAGGCACCGACACATGATAGCAGTAACCGCAAAATAAAAGTGTCTAGTAGATTCCCTTGATTCTCAAAAGAGAAGGGTCTAGAAAAAAAAACATAACCATCAGCTCCCGATACATTTGCAATCTTCTTTTATTATAGTCATCATTATTATTATTGTTCTAATAGTCAACATGAATTATAGGAGAGATTAAGAGTTATTTTATTTTCCCAATGAAGGAGAATGCAGGAGTTTTAGTAGTCGGTAGTAGAGGCTGCGCGCCGCCACTCGGCAACGGCATTGCGTAGCCGCACGCGGCGCTCGTCGTGACCAAGTACGCCTGACGATGATGAGGAGGCAGCATGGCGAAGCATATTGTTGTCCGTTTGGGCGTTGGAGTCCATGGCTGGCAAGGTTGATGCGCGGCGGTGATCATCAATATCATCACTTTCCATGCGGCCTGCATACGAGGTAATGGGTGACTCGGTAAGGTAGCAGACGGGCGATGATAACGAATTAACGCTTGAGAGCGACGTGGATGATGGGTATGTGGCCAAACGCGTTGCCAGAGAAGACGGCTTGGCTGTCGTGGTTGTGGTGTCCTCCGTTGCATCAGTGGTAGCGTCCTCAGCGGCGGCAGCGTCGGCGCCAGACTTGCGCAGAATAGAGGACCAAAACTCGGTGTCATCATTGTCGCCTGTTTCCTTCTTGGGAGAGTGGTCCTCCTTGTCAATGTCACTGTTGTCAGCCACATCATTGTCACCATCGGCAGTGCTTGTCGCAGAATCCCCTTCATCAAAGGTAACAGCAATCGCACTACTGTTGCTCATAGTGGTTCCTGCAGAGGATGTTGGAGTTGACGCTGGTGCAGCGTTCGAAGAAGTGCGCGAGAGGACCGAAGACAGTGACGAGCGACGACTAGTTTTACGGCCCTCGTCCAGCAAGGATCGCTCAGAGTCTTTGCTTTCGCCATGTTCAGCCGTGTGCTGCTGCAGGACCGAGCCAAGGTCCTTTTCAATCCCCTGCGAGATGGTAGGCAGAGGAGGGAGGAAGAACGCCTTGTCCTTATGATCTCTGTCTGGGCTTTTGCTTCCAGACGACGTGCTGATGATCGATGGCGCCGATGAAGGCGAAGGTGTCAACGCGACACCTTGTCCTGGTGGTCCACTGGGGGTGAAGGACGTATGCAAAAATTTCGGCACCAGCTTGCCAAATAATCTTGACGAGCGTTTGCTCAGCTTGACAGACTTGCTAGAGGTCAACCCACTTGCTGTGGAATCCTTTGACTTGAAGGAATTGGATGATGTGGTGGACGAAGGTGAAGTTGGAACGGTCGTCAACGGCGCAACCACGTCGTCCTGTTCGTCCTCAATGTTATCTGTTGGCGATGATGTAGTATCGGGGACAGTGAGCAGGTTCTAATGAGGATTGGATGAAAAACAACAAGGTGAGTTGACTAGTTGAAAAGCCACGAAACATTACGAACAATGAATGCGCAGTGGGAAAAAAGGGGAGGTTTCATATCCATTCAGGCTCTAAAAGGAACATGACGATGAGAAAGAGAAAGAGAGAGAGAGAAAGGGAGAGAAAGGGAGAGAAAGGATGAAAGGGGAGGAAAGGGGATGGGCAACGAGCAAGTGGTTATTACCTGTGTGCCATTATTGGCATTGAGAGCCACTGTTTTGGGTGCAGAAGGGACGTCGCTAGAGGATACGGCACAGTTGGTGGCGTCGACACTGCGATGATGGTTGTTAATGTCTTGGTGTCCATGGTCAGGCAGGGAGGGAAGCAGTTTTTCGCCGTCCAGGCAAGCCTGTTCTTTCTTGTGTTCAGCCTCCGCCTTGCTCAAGGTTTGCATGACGGTGTCAGATGTCTCCTGATCCTTCTTGTGGTATGCAGGCTGACTGTCGGCATTGGCCGAACCTACTACGTCTCCTCCTCTGTCTTCGTTGTCGGTGATGTGGATGCTGAGTGTCTTTTGAGTGTGCTTGGCACCATCCTCATCAGCACCATCCGCACCCGAGCAAGGAGCGAGGGTCACAGTCAAGGATACTAACGATGACGACGATGATGATCCTGCATCGCCTGTCGTGATGGCATTTGCCTCCTTGCTGGTGCCATTATCGGCGGCCAAGTTATTTTCGCTCCCTTTTTCTTCCGTGGAATTGGTGCCATTGTTATCGGCTTGCAGACCAATGGTTTGTGTCAGATCGACATCGCTGCCCTGGCGGAGAACCTGGAGAATGTCGCTCACCAAGATCGTGCCTTGACCGTTCTCGCTCTTGTGCTTGCGGTGCACATCTCTGCGTGCTGCCTGCAGCGCAGCCAGTGTATTGTCGGCTGATTCAACAGCCAGTAGATCAGTCTCTTTGATCGATTCGAGTGTCAGGGCGCGCGGTCGACTAGACACAGACCAAGACCTCCTAGTTGTAACGGCTGATGCGGTGGAAGAAGCAGGGAGACCTTCAGCTGTTGCTCTGGTTGGGGATGACGAGGGTGGCGATGATGTTGTCGTGGGAGACAGGGAAGGGGATGACGGTGCGGGGGTGGAGGTAGTAGAAGATGCATTAGATGACAAAGATAGCGCCAAGGAAACTGACGTTGTACAACCAGAGGAGCGTGCACGATGAGGATCTAGAAATCTGTCGCTGTCTGCCGAAGAGTCACTTCGGTTGGCGTGGGTATAGAAGGAGGGTGGGAGGTGTGTCCGTCCAAAGGATGAACGTCGCCGACCAGCAGACAGTGGGCGTGAGAGGGAAGAAGAAGAGAGGAAAGGGTGACTACTGTTGGAGTTGGCCATGATCCCTGGTGACGACCGCTCTGGCTCTTCGCCCTCTGGAAACCGTGTAGGCGAGGGCGGTTGTGGATGGTTCTTTTCATAGCTGGCGCTAGAGAGTCGCCGTGCACGATTCAGCAGAGCCTCGGCTGAATATGTGGACGTAGACAGCGACGTGGCAGCCATGGCTAGTTGTGTATGGGAGTCAAACCGTGAGAGGTTGGAGAGTGACTATTGAGTGGAAGAAAAAAAAAACAGGCAGGGAAGAGAGGGAGGTGACAGAAACACAAGGTTGTAGGGAAGCGAGGGAAGAGGGTACTGAGGCAATTGTCAATGAATGAATGAGAATGAAAGGCGGCAATGGAAGAGAAAAGACGAAGAAAGTAAAAGAAAAAAGAAAGAAAGGAAAGGGAAAGAAGCACGGAAGGTGTTAAGGTATTAAAGGTAAGGCCTGTTGGGAATCGATCGAATGGTCTTTTTGAGTGTTCTGAAGAGGTAGCAAAGTTGCCCAAAAAAAAAATGGATGGAGCCACACGACAACAATGAACGGCCCACTCTCCCTCCGTTTCTCTCTGTCTTTCTCTTTCTGTGTATGTGTCTGGATACTCTTGACCCCTTCTTCTTCCCCTTTTCTCCTTTAACTATGAACTGCTACTGCAATGATCGCTACATATCGTCTCTTTTTCTCTCTTTGTTGATGCCTTGCGTGCTTAGCCCTTCCTTTCTTTCTTTCTTTCTTGTTCTCTTTCTCTCTCTCTCCGCGTCCCATCTCCTCGGACATAAAATGAAAAGACTCTGCGCATAGCCCAGCCCAGGGGTGGTATACGGGAGAGAATGAAAAAGGGCTGGTAGAAATGCAGAGCAAAGCCCATGATTCCGCCCTTCATTGGTGTCTCCCTGCGTTGATCGCTAAACCAATGCAGCAAAAAGTCCTATTCTCGGTCTAGTGCACAAGGCTGACAAAGTGATGTACATACTGTACACAGTGGGTATCCAGTCAACCAACCAAGCTGCCAGCCAACCTTACTTTAAACCCCACCATCTCCCAAAAAAAAAAAGCGAGAAAGAGAGAGCGTTCGGCAGTGGCATGACAAACAAAAACGTGCTCTTGTTGCTGCTCACTACCTGTGTTTTTTAGTGTTGTCATCTATGACGACAGAGTTGGGACAAAAAAAGTACAGTTTATCGACGGATACCACCAACTTTTCAACCAGAAGCTGTTGGCTCAAAATAAGTCGATTGATACGGCCCGGACAGCCCGTTCGGCCACAGCCCTTCCGAGCTTGAGGATGTACTTTTTTCAGCCAAGATCTGTCTCTTGAACATGCGCACAAACATACCATACCCCTATTGACCCATCCACCCGTGCAGCTCCTGCTACCCGTTGCATAAAAGAGTCGAAGAAAAGCAAAAAAAAAAAAAAAAAGAGAGCTCTAAAAATATAGCAACGCTTCTTCATAGGATCAAGAAAGAGAAAGATACAAAGAGAGAGAAAGAGAGGGAGAACCATCCATGCAAGGATAGATCCCCTTCCCAGGCACAAGCTTTGTCTCGCCACCATTTTGTCGCTGTGTGTGTCAGGAACATCGTTTATGATTGGCTCTTCTTTTTTAGGCTGCCAAACTTTTTTTTTTCTTGTTGATTGCCGCGCAATCATCACTGCCATTCAGCCCATTTGTCATAGTAAAGGCTAATTCTCTTCTTTCTTGCATTCAGGTTTTAGCATGGCACCCGCCAGGAACATTGTGGTCGTAGGACTGAGGTAGAGTCTGACTACTTGATGGCCCCTTCTCCTCCTCCTCCTCCTCCTCCTCCCCTTCCTTCCCTCGTCTCGATGCCCTCCTCGTTTTGTTCATTTCCCGGGCATTGAGAGGTAAAGGAAAGACCCCGAAGGCGGAAGGGTACAAAGAGAGCAAGATTTCTTATCACTCACCATCTGCTTTGATGATGTTCGTGTACATTCTTTTTTCCGTCTTTTTGTGCCCACTCAATACGGCTCTACTCCAGCGGCCCATCTTCTGGCGGCAAAACGGTGAGTAGACACGTTGCAACAACAACAATAACAACAACAACAAAACGCGTTTGTAAAGTTTGCATTTAGCCTAAACGGCGTGAACACAGCATGCAAGCGCATGCTTTCCTTTTTACAAAGCGAAGTGTTGACCTCCTCAATAAACCTACATTTTTTTCCCCTCACTGCTATCTTGATCTTGTGACATAGACAATCTCGCGTTATCTTCGTTCCATCCTACCAAACTCTGTCATCCTACATCAAGATGACTTTTATATCGCCGAATCTGACCTGCCCATTGACCCTCGCACTGGACTGGCCAATTGGGATTGTGCAGAAGCCATTGATTTCAAGGCCATGGTCGAAGTGCTCGACCATCTCAAGGAGCATTATGGCCAGTTCCCAGAGGGCTTTGCCTCGAAAGAGGACTTGAACCTTGTAGGCGCCAAGGAGCATGGTGAGCCCATCGCACCTCAAGTCCTGGATGTGTTTAAGAGCACTTTGCAGGAAGCAATTGCTCACAGAAAACTGTTGAACGAAACGACCGAAGATCCAGTCTTCCTCATTGTCGATGGGTTCTTGCTCTATGTTGATGAACGCCTTCGTAACTCCATTGACATTCGACTATTTATGACAGCACCGTACAACGTGCTAAAGGAGAGACGAGAATCCCGCAAAGGATATGTTACAATGGAAGGTAAATACATGTACATATACAATTTTGAACAGGGAAATAAAAGAAAAGAAAGAGAACGCTCTACTAACTATAATTGACACGTCCTATTTTCCCTTTTTTTTCCCTCCTGGCACTGGTTGGTCGCTAGGATACTGGGAGGACCCGCCTGGCTACTTTGATGATGTTGTCTGGCCAAACTACCTCATCTGCAACCAACCCTTTATCAACCTCACCGAAGCAGTCGTGAAAGGTGAGCTATCAGGCGAACACGATGATCCAGATCCCAAAAATACTGAACTCCGTTCACATACGGCGACTCATGGCATCGACATTATCAATTCGGGGGATATCACGATCGAAACCATGGTCAAAAATGTCGTTGATCTGCTTTCAAAGCGCCTCAAGCAGCTGGAGGAGGCATAAAAGTAGAATCCTTATACCAATCGCTCACTAAGATGGTCCATTAAACGCTGGTGGGAATTGGTCCATTATAATACAGAAATATGTGCGCTATAGTCTTTGTGTTTGTGTAGTCTACGTCTGGAACTTCTTGAGATCAAGAATGGTGTTCAAAAAATTTTGCAAGGTGTCGTCATCGATCTTGTTGGCAAGACTAGGGTTATCATAAGGAGGAATCAGATAAAGCGAGCACGTTAGCTGCGATGTTCATAAACAATAGCTGGGAGAATGCCTCTTGCACCAAAGGATAATAACGACAATAGGTGTTCCAGTGTCTATTCTTTACCTTGGAACCAATGCCTTGGCCTCTTCGGCCTCTTCGCAGCAAAGGTTGGCCAACTGAGTGAGTTCAAAGCCCTTCAAGGTCGACCGAATGGGTTCCTCGTTCATGCCACTATGAAAAGAGTGTAAAGATGGATTGCCCCTTAGTCATAAACTCCAGATGGTCAACAGTATGTCCCGATCCTTATGTTCAATACCGAAGACATGTGATTTCTAGATTTTTTCCCTATTGATCCATACTTTCTCACTTCACGGACGACATCTGCGTTGGTGAATCGGTTAAACTGGTTGACATAGTTGAGTGTCTTTTGATAGACCCTAGCAAATATAAGTTGAATATTGTATGAGTGAGTATAATGATGGGCAAGCCGGAGCAAACTTTTTTAAGAGCAGAAGGTATGAAATAGCATTCCAGACATTTCTCAACATACTCTGAGGTGTTTGGGCGTTGTGTGGCCTCCAGAAGAATCTTGACCTCAGAGATGAACAAACAGGCAGCGTCCTCATAACCTATTTGTCGGTGGAGCGAGAAGCCATATGTAAATCAATAGGAGAATTCAAATTGTTTTTTCATCTCGTATAAGGTAGCATTCAACATAAAAAGAGAGTGCGCTCGAAATTTGATGGTTGGTCATACCCTCTCCGAGTTTCAGAGTGGTAGCATCCTCCTCCTCGATAACACGGCGATGAGGTCCCCGACGCGACGACATTTCCTGCTGAGTTGGTAATGAGAAGAAAAAAAGGAGAGATGCAACAATTGCTGGACATTTTATAGCATGCCCAGCTAACCCTGCAAAAGCCACTCAGACTCAATCCCCCTCCCTCCTCCTCACCTCACCACGCCTCCTCCCCCCACACTGTGAAGTGACTCCATAAATACGAAGCGAATTTTGCAAACCTCCCTACATCATATTACACGCGCAAAAATGTCCAAGGACAGCATGGATGTCGACGAACCCGAGATGCTCTACCCGGCACAGACCGAGAAGCCATTTGTGCCAACACCTGATTACACTGACTACAAGGACTCGTTTGCATCCACCGACACTGCAATTGTCATTGACAATGGTACGCAAGGATGGGAGGACAAAGAAAAAAAACACAAAAAAAGTAGACAAAAGAAAAAGGCGCTTTTGAGTCGTTCAAACGATGAAGGATATCATAAGGAATATAACAGTGGCAGGAACGAGAGGCAAATGTTAGATAAACACAACGCACTGACAGATGTTTCGAATCTATATCCATGGCGATCAACCAACTAGGCTCAGCGCAATGTCGATCTGGCTGGTCAAACGAGGACACCCCACGACGTAAGTTAGAATGCTATTTGAAAAGATGATTGAGGCAAGCTAAAGTGCCAGTATTATAACGCTACAACCCGATCAAACATAATGAGAGAGTTTTCATGGCTTGTCGTCCTTATCTTTTTTTTCTCCATTTCCTCTCCTAACAATCCTTATCCTTTTACACTACCATAGTAATTTTTGACAACCAGATTGCAAAGTTTCGCGATCGTAAGACAAATGTCTCCAACACATTTGTCGGAAACGATGTGTATTCGGATCCGTTGGCGCGATCCAATTGCCGATCAGCATTTGACAGTGGTATCATGTGCAACCCAGAGATCATGGAGGCAGTACTGGACTATATTTTCGTCAAGCTAGGAATCGACACGGAATCGATACAGCATCCCATGATCGTGACAGAGGCTGTCTGCGTGCCTGCCTACAATCGCAATCTCATGAGTGAACTTCTCTTTGAGTGCTACCAGGTCCCATCTGTCACGTACGGCGTCGATTCATTGTTCAGCTTGTATGCAAATGGGCCAGAACGGTCCAAAGATGGCATTGTCGTTTCGGCTGGCAATAATTATACGCACGTTATCCCCGTGTCTGGAGGGAAAGTCTATATGGAGCATGCTAAGCGGTAAGCAAACAACCTTTGATTCGTATCTCGAAATACTTTGATCAATTGAATATGAAGCTGTTTTGCATGAGTTGACCTACAAAACAATGCTGACACGACTCCTGATACTGTTACACATCGCCCGATTTAGGATATCGTATGGTGGACAGCCAGCAGCTGAATACCTACTCAAGTTACTGCAGATGAAATACCCCACGTTCCCACAAAAACTCACAGTAGGACAATCGGAACCACTAATCATTGATCACTGCTATGTCGCCAAGGACTACTTGGAGGAATTGGCATCATACGAAGATCCCGAGGTCTTCAAAACCAAAGACCGTGTGATCCAGTTCCCATTTGTTGCACCAGTCGTGGAAGAGAAGACGGAAGAAGAACAAGCTCGATTGGCTGCAAAGCGCAAGGAACAGGGACGAAGATTACAGGAGCAGGCTGCTAAGGCCCGATTAGAGAAGGTACCGTTTGTTTTTTTTCTTTTTTTTTAATTGACTGGCATATAATAATCCATACGGCAGGCGGAGTAATTCTAAACCACTCTATTCTGCCACTACAAATATATTGTTTTATTCTATATAGTTGATTCAGCGTGAGCAAGATCTGGAGCAATACAAGGCACTCAAGGAATCCAAGGCGGCGCTTAAAAAAGCAGACTGGGCCGTAAGTGTCATAATGATCACATAATCTTGCATATCAGACTGATCGATGTGATCCAACTCAAACTTTTTTTTTCTTGGCTTGGCTCAAACAGGAGCAATTGCGGTCGTTTGGATTTAAAGATGAGGCAGAGCTCGACAGTGTCATGAAGACAACGGAGACAGCAATAAAGCGTGCAAGGAACAAGGAGCTCGGTATTGAAGAGGAAGAAAAGGTATGTCATGACTTTGAAACGAGAATACATTCTTGACGTGCCATTTTGCTGAATTATTCGTATGATGTCCAATGGCCTTGAAAACGCAACGTTCTCCACACACACTCACCCACTCACGCTTTCAATTCGACACATAGGAGCCACCTACCTTCCCTCTAGTCGACGTACCAGATGAAGAGCTCACAGAAGCGGATAAGAAGGAAAAGAAGAAGCAGAAGCTCCTCAAGGCAAGCTATGAAGCACGTCAACGAGCACGAGAAGCCAAGGAAGAAGAGAATGCGCGCCAGGTACGACATCCTATTTAATCATTGCTTGCGTTTTTTGTTAGCACCCTTTAGTACTATAACGCGCCACTGCAGAGAATAAGATACAGCTAACACTCTTATGGCTCAATCTTAGGCTGAGCTGGCACGATTGGACGAAGAAAGGCGTATTAACGAGCCAGAAAAGTGGCTACAGGAACTCCGGGCGAAGCGACAAGAGCTTGTAGACAAAATGAAGGCTAAACAACGCTTGCGAGAACAGTTGTCTGATCGCCGGAGTCATGCCTCGCAGATGCGTATGAAGAATATTGCAGCACTGGCTAGTGACGCACCACCGCCTAAACGACGTCGAAAGGGTCAAGATGGTATAGTTTCTTTGTTTGGTCTCACGGACATGTAGAAAAACTTTTGTCGTACTTTATGTATGTGTCTATTGCTGACCAACTGGTTTAATCCTTAAACCCTCCTCTCACCCCACGTTATTAGAGGACACTTTTGGCGCGGATGATGAGGACTGGATGGTTTATCGAGAAATTGTAAGTGCGCCCTTCTAATTGTAGGCAAAGTGTCTCGCTTGAAATGGAAGGCAATCGACACACTCTGGTCTTTTTTTTTTAGCGCCAAAGCCTATCTCAAGGCTAGAAAGTGGAAAACTCATTGCAAATAGTACACAATCATTCATGGGTTCAGGATTTCACGATCGACAGAACTAATCACTTTCTAAATATGGTGTTCATATGAAATAGAGCAAAGAGGATGACTCGGAAGACGAGGAAGATGCACAATTGTTGAACCAATACGAGGAGAACCTGCTCAAGCACGATCCAGAGTTTTTGCAGGAGCACCGAATGAACGCATACACACCAAAGAACTCGTTCTTGCATTACTATACATGGGGTTTGGGACCTTGGGATCCAGCCGTCGGACCAAGCCTTGCGCAGACATACCAAGTTCATCTGAACGTGGAGCGGATCCGTGTTCCAGAAGTGCTCTTTCAACCTGGTATCATTGGACTGGATCAAACAGGTCTGCTCGAGACAATTCAAGATGTGTTGCGACGGTTCGATGCCCAGGCAAGAGAGCGCCTTGTGTCCAACATTCTGGTCACTGGTGGCATGGCCAAAACACCTGGATTGGTAGATCGTCTGGATGCTATGATGCGTTCGATTTTGCCCGCCCAAGTGCCTGGGCAACCACAAAACTATCAAGTTCGTCGCGCACATGACCCTCAGCTTGATGCATGGCGTGGAGGCGCTATGTTTGCACGGGAAGAGGGCATGCTTAAACAGTATGCAGTGACACGCCAGGAATATGAGGAGATGGGAGGAGGATATATTAAGGAACATCGCCTTGGCAATTACTATGTAGCTTAAAAAACCCTATTAATACTTTTCCGTCCGGAAAACATGATATCGTTGCATCCGAGCTGTGGTTTGACACCCCCTGGTGGGCATTGTTTTAGTTGTGGTTGTTGACTCCCAGAGCGCCATTTGTCGCGTGCTGAAAAAAACTACGCATGATAGGCTAAAAGATATGTAAAACAGCCTGGGCCTTTTTGCCTTCCTGCAGCAATGTCTATTTTAGACTTTTGTTCTCTGGTAGATGAACACAGTCCATGCGAGGGTGAAATGGGATTTGTTGTCTCTCCCTCTATCATTTATTTTTTTGGTATGGTTCTCGCACACATTTTTAAGGTACGCGGCCCAGGGTTGCTCAAAACATTACGCCAACCAGTTGTTTCTTATTTTCCCTGTACCATGAATAGATGGCAGTTGGAACGCCGACACTGAGTATTTTCACCAAGCGTTTTGATCATAATGCTGTGCTTTCAGGCTCTTGGGCCGTTTCCATCTATGAGACTTAATCTAAATGTACCAACTGGTACCAGCTAGCATGGACTCTCTACTCATCACGCTCTATGAATATCTGACTAGACTAAGCATCACCTTTGGAATGCAATCTACATAGGGGTTTAAATCCCCACCAATTCTGGTGTGCCTGGAAGGGTCATTTAAGGACGCAGCTTTTGTTTTTTCTATTTATTTTGAGCAAGAATATTGTGGCTGTGGATTGCCACGATAACTATAGCGAACGCACTCTGGAAAATGGAACAACCTCACTGCACATCCTTGTAGGGCGCACAACGGTATGCAAGAAAGGAACACTGCTACTCAAGAGCAAACATTGATCTCTCAGTTACGCCATAGACTTGATTCCAAGCATATGCCCAACAAACTTATCGAGGACTGCTTGACTGAGACGAAAACCAAAGTCAACACTCGGGTGTCAATGATTTCATGCCAGTCGGGGTAACTGAATCTGACACTCTCCTTGTTGTATAAAAGAACCTGGCATTGACCTTCTGTTTCGAGCCTCAGCATTCCCATCCTTTTTCTTCACATCCCTGTCCTCGCTATTTTCCTTTTTTTTTCTCATCAGAGATCATACACAGTTCAACAATGATTACCAAGGCCGCCATATCATTGGCCTTCCTTGTCTCCACTGCATATGCTGACAGTATGTACAATTGATCCCACACGGATAGTGTTTTTAATGATCCACGACGAAAACATCAACCAATTCTTTAAAGCTTACCGCCTACGTGCGTTCCAGTTACATATAGCGTGGTCGGCTACCCTTCAGCCATAACAAACCAATTTGGAGTCTCTGTAAAAGGTCAAGTTGTCCCACTAAAGACAAATGAGACCATCTTCCCGGTTTGGACTGGTTCCGTTCCTGGCACCACAGCAACCGACGAATACAAGTACGTCGAATTGGCCAAGTCCGGCACCGTCGTCAAGGAAGAGCAGTTCTTCCGTCGCCTTAACGCGACCACAGACACAAAGACGTACAACGAGTTCTTCGAGCGCCCCATCACCAAACACATACTGCCTCGCGTCCCGTATACGTATTTGGCTACTTATGCCACAAAGTCCAAGGCCTTCAAGGGGAACCAGATTGCTACGATCCACGTCACTGCCCCAAAAGCTCAGATGGACGAATTGCTCTCTTCTCCTTCTAGCAACTACAACGACTTCAAGGTGGACTTTCGCTTCATCAATGCTAAAATAATCCACAGCCAAACGAATGTTACCTTCAAGATCTCTGGCAAGTCATCACGCGAGCACTCCAAGCAAGCGTTCAAGTTTGATTTTGATGACAAGCTCGGCCAGAAGTTTTTCAGACGCTCCCACATCAAGCTGCGCTCCATGGTCCAGGATCCAACCATGATGCGCGAGCGCCTCTACATTGACATGCTCAATTCGGCTGGTATACCCACCCAGCAGGGAGCATATGTCAGGTTATTTATCAACAATGAGCCCATGGGTCTGTACCTAATGGTCGACGACATTTCAAAGTCGTTCCTCAGGCAGACTGTGCATGCTGGCGATGAACTGGTCCAGCGCGGTTCCTTGATCCAGATGAATGCCTTCACCGATCAGGCAGACCTCATCTACAAGGGCCCCAACTCGAGCGACTACAGTAAAGAGGCCTACACTTCCCAGAACCTTGGCGCTAATCCTCCCGACAACCCGTTGCTGCAGTTGATCCAGCTGATGGCCGACCTTCGCGACTTTGACCCTCAGTCGACCCCGAACCCTGTTGGCTACTGGAATGATACCCGTCTGGAGCTCGATGGTTTTCTGCGCAACATGGCTCTCGAGTACCTTGGTGCAGCCTTTGACAACTATTGGAGGTCTGCTTCCAACTATTTCATGTACTATAATCCTACTTTGGGCCCTTCTGGCAAATGGCAGTGGATTCCCACCGACTTTGATGGTACTTTCGGCAACGGCGCACCTTCTAGGGTTGTTCCAAGCTATAAGGAGTGGGTGGACATGTCTGAGGACGATCGACCTTTGGTCAACAAGCTCATCCTCCAGAATGCCCCTATCCAAGCTCTATTTGAAGAGACGATGAAGAACCTCATCAACTATGCATTTAAGCCTGAAGTTCTCCACCCACGCATCGAAGCATACAACAAGATGCTATCCCTCGATGCCCAGTGGGACATTGGCCTCGTGCGCAGGTCGCCTGGCATCAACAAGGGCTTTACGTTTGACGACTTTAACAACAACCTCCATAATACTACCAAGAGCATGACCTTTGCCCTCCTGCCATATGTCACAATGATCTCCCAACAAGTAGCCACGGAACTCGGTTTTGAAATCAAAGCCGGCACGGAAGATCGTATCCCTCCTCCACCCAGGAAGAAAGGCCTGGGTGGTCATGATGACGATGACGACGATGACGATGACGATAGTGTGAATGCTCAGGGAAACCCCAACATTGGCGTTTCTACGTTCACGGTCAACAAGGCAGTGGCAGCCGTTGTCATCGCCCTCTGTAGCATTGTTCTGGTGGTTTAAAAGCTCATCGAATCCTTTCTTTTATTTTCCACTCCGCGTTTGTTGGATCGGGTTCGTCTCCCACGTGCATCTCAGTAGCATCGTCTCGTAGTCAATCAGTCTGTCTCCTTTTTTTGAGACTCATTTTGTCGCGTAGTCAACGCTATGTTTTACTATGTACCGAAAGTACAACCACCACCTAGCTCCAACTTGTTCTACGTTGGAATCAACCTCTTCCCCCCCTCTTCCCCCTTCAACTTTCTCCAGTCTATCCGTTGTTTTGTCTCTTTCCCAATCTCATCCCCCCTCCTCCCCTGACTCCCGATGTCGGGAACTTTGTGAAACCTTAAATCGCGATGAACAAAGCAAAATTGATATCACAATTTGTTTATTTTTGGAGTTGAATGGCAGGGGTGTGTGCACTTTGGTTTAGTGAAAGAAGGAAAATACCAGAAACTCCAGGGCATCCTGACGTCGATGGCAACAGGGCATATTGGTAGCGGAGAGTTTTTTTTTTTTTTTAAAAAAAAAAGGCGCATCCTGGCATTCTTATTCACGATAGCCACGCCACATTTGCATCCAATCACAGTTGCAGGATATAATGGCGCCAAGTTGTCTACACACAAGACACCATTCCTTCTCTCTTGTGTTCCAAAGAACGACATGTAGCAGCAGGAGAGTAGAATTGATGAGGTCATCTTGAGGACCAGGACCAGCGGATTGCTTACTTTCTTCTCCTTTGTCTCGCACCATTGTTTGTGGTTCGTACGACTTTGCATTGAAGTTGATCTATATACTAATATTCGTTTCTCGAATATCCAGACAAAAAACAGATGCACAGGAGGAATGAGGGCAGCACCGCTTCTCCCCCCTGGTCAGAAATATGCTCCAAGATCTGTATCTGCCCTTTGGAGACAACCAACCTTTGTCTTGTCCTCCCCCTTCGTGCCTTTTCCCCTACCTTTGAATAGCGAAAGGGGAGAAAAGGGGGAGGAAGGACGATATATTGGGCGGCAGGGGAAGGGGAACCCAATGAACAGCCATGGAATGGTAGGATAAGTGGAAAAAAAGACACACTGCGGAAGGAGTTGGCAATGATAACCAGCGCCACTTTGGTATTTTGGAGGATTGAGCAAAGGTGGGGGGGACCCTGTATCAGGCAATACAAGACGGCTCTTCTTTTCATAAGATGAGAAACAAGAGCAACAGGCGGCGGACGTGAAAGATGAACCCTCGTTGCATTTGCCCTGCTCATCGGAGCCCACTCTGGGGGTGCTGAGATGGACAGCTCTTTCTAAATATGTGTGAATGGTACACCTGGATAACCCAAAAAAAGTTGATAAAAATAAAATAATGGATAACAGGAAATCGAGTGGTTGGAAAGAAATCGAGCGTGAGATGAAGAAAAGGTACCTGGCCTTTTTGTCTTTCTTTTTTTCCTCGTTTTCTTTGTCAATTGCTTTTTCTTTTTTAGCTCTCTCTTTTTTTCCTTTCCACACTTTCACCTATTTTTTTTCCTCGTTGTCCCCTTCCCGTCTTTTCCTCTCTACTCCTGTTTGTGCACACCACGCATTGCACACGCACACCAGTCAGAGGAACCGCAACAAGAAGAGACAAGCTCGAAGGATTTCTAGTTTAAAAACCCACCTCTCTTCTCCTTTCAGAAAAAAAAGAACACCGTTCTCTCATACACATTCACTCTCCTTGGCACCGTTATTTTTTTTTTAATTAACCATGACTCGCCTCACTCTTGGCGTCATGGCCTTGATTGGCCTCGCCACCACGGCGATTGCAGATGGTAAGTGTCATTGACTCTCCCTGGTTACCGTTAGTCTATGAGCACGGACGGTGGACTCCCCCACCGTTTCTGTTCTCCGTTTCCCTATTCCAGGCACACAATACTCCTCCTCCTCCTCCTCTTCCTCCGTCTCTCTCTCTCTCTCTCTCTCTCTTTCTCCTCCTACTCCTATTTCTCCTTCACTTCCTCTACCCCACACGACCATGTAAGGCCAAAGGCAATAGCGAGAACCCGTCTTTGAGCACGCGATTTTTTGTCTCCTCTTTCCAGGTTTACGCTATGTCTGCATTCATTTTTTGTCCTCGCCGCTGTAAATGTTGTTTCAGATTCCTCTTTATCACTCTGTACGCATGCATACCCTTTTGTACTCCAAAAGAATTCCTGTCTCAAAATGGCCCTGCAAACGGTGAACCCTGTTGCTCTGGCTTGATGCCCAGTCTTTCTCTTTCTTCTTTGATTTTCTCTCGTGACAACAAGAGAGAGATGAAGTTGTGGAACTCCGAAATAACTGTTTTATGTATTTATATATTTAAGCAGTGGAGTTGGGGAGGATTGGGTAATCCCCATATGAGAGAAGGGAGCAATGGTTGGTAAGGCTGAGCAAAAAGGGTCGGCCCAATCGGTGACCCTTCTCACTTTGTACCCATTTGTGGTTAGTCAGGGTAGCCATAGACTTGGTTGCCTTCATACTCAAACAGGCGTGTTTGTTTTTTTGTGCTCTTTTCTCGATGGTGGTGCAAAAAGAGCAGCTGGACAGAGGTTGAGTTCAGTTGGGCATAACAGCCTCCAGGTCCAAGGCCAGTGTTGTCTGTTGGCATAACGACTTGAGGGGAGGGCTCAGCGCTTATTTACTCTATTTTCTTTGCTCCTTTTCACCTATTTGACCTGGACTCCTAATAATAACGGCTACTGAGAGCCTTCTTTTGTAATTACCCAAAACAACCACTCCAATCCTCCCCCTCCCTCCCTCTCTCCCCCAGCTCCTTTTTGCTCATCCAGACCAACGGTTGGGCTGTGTGGGTCCTTTTTTCCCGCGACTGGGATATATGCCAGTAGAACAGACACACCAAATTGATCTGCATACTGTGCTGTTCTCCACGCGACAGTATTGAGTCTTTGTGGACTTGATCTACTCGCATGCCTGACGCTGCACCGTTCTGTGCAACACGAAAAGACGGTGACAATAAGAGCAGCAATGCTGCCAATTCTATCACTTCAGGGGAAGGAAATATGTGCGTAGAGCACCCTCTCGTCTTTCACTGTTGTTTGCACGATGCTTTTTTTTTCTTTCTTTCTCGTTCCTCCTTTGTTTTCTTTGGCGCTCTTCGCTCTTCTCCTTTCGCTCCTTTCTTTCTTCCTACACCTGTCTTTCTTGTCGTTCTTTGATCGGTATACGCTATGATGACTATGCGTTTGTTAGATCTCATGGTCTTACATGCAAGGGCGTACGTGCAGCAGTTTTGCTTTCTTCCCTTTGAAGAACTCCAGCCTCCTGTCTTTCACATAATCTCTCCTCTAAAACCCAATCGCACATTACCCCTTGTTGTTTTTTTTTGTCGTTCATTACGCATCCTAATGTGCTGATACCTCAGCTTGAATGACAATATTCTCTTTGGCCAATTGTGTCTCTCCCCTCTTCTCCTGTCCCCTTTGCCCCCTTTCACCATTCAACACCCCATTCTGGCGCGAAAAATGACCTTTGCAGTTCAACTCTTCGTTGTAGCGGGTGCCCCGCATTCCCCACCACTCCCTCGTCCTCCTTGTCTTGCCCCCCCCCTTCCCTTTCATTCGATGCTTTGGCCGCTCCACGCTCCACCCACCCATTGCAAAAAGGTAGTTTTTTTCGGTCATCCAATACTAACGTTCCTGATGCTTTTGTATTATTTTGCCACCATCCTTTCATAGTTACCTTCAATGTTATTGGCTACCCATCCAACCTCAATGGCGTCTTTGGCGTCCAGATTAATGGTCAGGTCACGCCCCTGAAGACAGACGAGACCCGCTTCCCCGTCTGGTCTGGCGTTGTCCCTGGCACGAACAGTGACACCCAGTACAACTACGTCGAGCTGTCGGCTGCCTCGGGTGGCACGATTGTCAAGTCGGAAAACTTTACTCGCGTGGTCAACTCGACAAAGAACACGACTCCCAACGAATTTTTCGAGCGCAAGACAACAAAGTACAAGGATCTGTTCCAACTCCCTTACTCGTATTTGGCACACTGGCCCTCCTCCAGCAAGGCTTTCAAGGACAACCAGATTGCAACCCTGCACTTGACAGCACCTGTGGCCGAAGTCAATGCCCTGAACGCAGACCCAACAAAGGAAGTGACCGTCAAGGCAACTGTTCGCTTCATCAACGACGATACCATCTACACCCAGACCAACATCACCCTCAAGACCTCTGGCAAGTCGTCAAAGGACTTTGCCAAGCAATCGTACAAGCTCTCGTTCGATGGCAAATACAACCAGACCTTCTTCCACCGCCCCAACATCAAGCTGCGTGCCGAGGCCACGGACCCAACCATGCTCCGTGAGCGTCTGTACATTGATATGCTCAACGCCGTCGGTGTCCCTACTCAGCAGGGTGCCTATGTCCGCCTGTTCATCAACAACGAACCCTACGGTCTGTACTTGATGGTCGATGATATCAAAAAGTCTTTTCTTCGCCAGACCGTTCTTCAGGATGACGACACCAAGCCCATCGGCACTTTGTACCAGGGCAATGCTGCGTCGCATGAGGATCAAGCCGACCTGGTGTACAAGGGCCCAACCAACGCCACCTACTCAAAGGACGCTTACACCCTTGTGACTGGCCCGCCAACCAATGGCGATCCTATGGAGGGACTGATTCAGTTTATGAAGGATCTCCAGGACTACAACCCCTCGACGACCCCCGACCCTGTCAACTACTGGAACGCATCTCGCCTGGATCTGGATGGCTTTTTGCGCAACATGGCGATCGAGTATCTCGCCGGTGGATTTGACAACTACTGGATGGCTGGCTCGAACTACTTTATCTACCAGAACCCCGCAAGCAACAACCGCTGGCAGTGGATCCCCACCGATTTTGATGGCACTTTTGGCAGTGGCTTCCCCACCGACATTTTGACAACATACCAGCAGTACTACAACTTCCAGCCCGATCACCCCTTGGTCAGCAAGCTCATCATTCAGACACCCGCTATCCAGGCATTGTTCAACGAGACGCTCAAGACAATTGTGCAGTGGACATACAAGCCCGAGGCGATGAATGCTCGCATCGACGCTGTGCACAACATGATTGCCGAGGACGTTGCATGGGATATCTCGCTGCCAAAGAAGAGCCCTGGCAAGACAACCGGTTTCACCTTTGATGACTTTAACAACAACCTCAATGTGGCAACAAAGGATATGCAGTATGGTATCAAGCCTTGGGTGGCTGACTATGTGAAGATCATCACTGAGCAGATGGGCTTCCAGGTCCTGCCTGGCACTGCCGACCGTGTTGCACCTCCACCCAAGCCTGGTGAGAAGCCCGACAAGGGTGACTCTGAGGATGGCGGCCGGGGTGATAATGCGGGCTCAACTGTTGCTGCCATGAGCGCCATGATGACGACATTGCTGGCAGGTGTCGTGGTGGTGGCGACCGAGCTCTTGCTCTAGAAGAACACACATACACCAAAAAAAGAAACAAGAAGATAGAAGAGTGAGAAAGACTAATGGATACTATTACTTGTTAGAATGACAGCATACCACAACAAAAAACAACAGACACCAAAAAAAAAGAATAATGTCCCCTTACTAGTTTTTCAACCCGATTTAATGCTTCCCACCACATCCATCTCTGGGTTAATGATTTTTTTATATACTCTCGTCTTTCTCACTCTCATATATACACACACAGTTTGATTCATGTTTTTATTACAAAGAGTTACTCTTTTTTTTCCATCAGGAAAGCAAGACGTAGAAGAATAGTTACATTTATTCGCGTCGTCTTCAACAGAATAGAGTATACTTCTTTTCATGCAAAAAAATCATTGGTCGAGGAGTAAGGCTGTTAGACAAAGAGTGTTTAGTGATTGGCTAAAGTGCTTGGATAGTGCTACAACGGAGGATGGTAAGTGGGTGGCCAGCTATGTAGAAAAAGAGAGACAACCAAAAAACAGCGTGATCCATGTTAGCGGTGAACAAGCTCCCCCTTGTCTTTTAGGTTGTGGTTAGCTGTTTGATGAAGGGGGTGCACCAAGGGTCTGTGGTGTGTCTTGCATTGAGATACATTGTGCTGCATTGCCCAGGGGTCAACCCGTGCATTGCTGACCAACCAAAAGTGCGAATGTATGGACAGGACAACAAGAATAGGGTGACAGCCTAGTGGGGGGTCTTTTTGGATAAGCGGTGTTGTGGAGTTTCTTGCATTGTCTTGGGAGGAGGATGATGTTTTTTGTTATTGTTTTGTATGTACAATGAGCGTCGCATGGGCAGAGAGTACAACGGCCCGTCCCACTGAAAATGTAATTTATAAATAGGGTGTCATCATGGAATCTCTGGAAAACTGACCCCCCCTTCCCACCACAAAATTTTGATGGCCAGTCTATTTTTTACTCTCACTGTCTAGTTGTTCGTAAAGGACAATAGAGCAAACTAGAAAGAATGCTACCCATGGTTTCAATGACCATTACATATTTACACATTTACCACACGGGGGAGGGATTTATGGCTATGTGACCTTAATTGATTTCGTGTTGTTTATGAAAAAAAAATAGAGTACAAAGGGTTTTCCATGAAAATTGGGTCGACTCCTCTTCCGCAGACCTAGCAATATATTTCGCGGAGTATTTGTTTTTGCTCGAACATGTAGATGGGGATCTCGGGACAAATGCCGTACAAATTGTCAATTTGGCACAGCTTGGGCCTGCATGCCTGTCTTCATAGTCTCAGATGTATAGAGCCAGAAACCACTCTAGCCCAGCAAAGCATGAGTAAGTGGGTAAAAGATGGAAAGGGTGACCCACGCTTTCAAAGTCCAGAGCCCAAGCCTCAACCCGACTCTCGTGCTCTTATTCGTGCATGTCCAACCCCGTAGAATCTCCCACTCTTCCCTCCCAACTGAGCATCCTACCAATTCTAGAATTGAGATGGTTGGATGTATGGAAATGAAGGGAAGAAGAGGAGGGGGTACAAAAAAAGGGGGGGAGGGAGGCGAGGGAAGAGAGAGTCCTTGTCCCATCTTGTTTCTTCCTCTTGTCCTCCCATCAAGTTTGGAGCACGCGAGTCGAGTCGAGTGAGGCAATAGATGAATTTGTGTCAGGTTCTGATCCTCCCTGCTGTGGAAATTAAGATTGCCACTGTTCATTATTTTCAACTGCCTCATGATAAATCTAGCTCAGTTCAGAACTGAGTGTACTTTTGACCTGCCGTACTACACTACGTATTCTGGTTCGATTACAAACAACAAAATAAAGGGAAAAAAGAAAGAGCCTAGCCCACAGCCAAAAACTCAATGGAAGATGTTGAAAACGAGGCCCTGTTTCCGTTTGTCACAGCCGCTTTGCTCGATACTGTAAGTCAGAGCGAGCGGTAGTTATTTCTCCGGTACATCTCTTTACTTTTGATCTAAAGCACATACACATCCCTGGCGCACCTTTCTTATTTTTTTCTTCTTTTTTTTTCTTCTTCTTGCCCACATCGGTCATGGGTAATCATTTAACGGGCATATTGTGCCGTTGAAAAAAAAAATAAAAGGGGAGATTAGTATTATCTAGACTGGTAAGATGAACTGGTTTATGGCGATACAAGCTTACACCACATTGTTTTTGTGGAGCAAACAGATCCTCGGTACAAATTTGTTGTGCTTTGTGTTTGTGTCGTGTTGTGTATGTGCTACATTGTAATAATATAGTACAGAACGACCACACTTCCATCCAGAATGATAAAAAAAACGAAGAAATCTGCTTTGCCCCCCGTCCACCATATGCTACTATGTAAACTAAAAATTCTGTTAATGCTCTCATCTGCCACGCCTTCTTTTCTCGTACTTTCCTTACTGCAGCAAACGGATCTGAATCCTATTTCTAGTGTTCTTCCAGGAGAAACGTGCTCCGGCGAGTTTTTTGACTTGTGAAAGATTCTCAAAAGACAAAAAAGAATATTTGCCTGCGCTTTCTCGTATCTCCATCTCGCAACATTCGGCAACTATAAGCCGTTCGTTGTACGGGCAAATCCAACGTCTTTTTCATACACGTATTAAAGAAGGGGTACCCGGATGTACGAATGCTATAAATGAAACATCCACGAGATCGGCGTTTGCGCCGGTTGTCAGAACCTTTTTCCCATGGTTGCGTCAAAGGCTAAATATTACACGCGCATTTTTTTTATTCATAGATTTTATTTTAGCTCCCTGGCGTAAGACAAGCTCAGGTTTCCGTTATTCTGGGGGAGGGGGAGGCACAGTCGCACTTCCGCTAGTTTTTTTTTCATGTTTTTTATTCGCACTCGATTCTGTGATTTGATGTCAATGGTTGTATCTCGCTGCCTGAAAAAGAACAAAAAAGACTCTTCTCTTGAAAGGGAACAATGATAACCACGTTGCGTATTGATCAACTTAAAGACTTCCATTTTTTTTTTGCACAACCAAACTAACCGACTAGGGGTTGCACTCCTTCTTTTTTCCGTTTCCTTTACAAGAGAAGAGAAGGGGGGGTTGAAGATAGCAACGATAGACGAATCCGACAAAAGATAAAGTGGCTATTGAAAGAAAAGCAGAGATTCGTATGCATGCCATTGCACCGCCTAATTGTCGGCTACTGAATAGGGGTGGGGGCGCATTTGTGGTACATGTAGGATATTTTTTTATTCCTTCTTCTTCGTCCTCTTCATGTAAGAATAGAATCACAAAACAAAGAAGCCCTGGGTCCAAAAGCAGAGGTTTTCGTTGCTCCTCCCCTCGTCCCGTAGACTGTTTGTCACTCCTCCAAATCTTCACCGATCCGCCCAACAATAGAACCAAACTCTGTTTCTTTGAGCTCATCCTAATCTTGCTGTTCCTCGGTATCTGTCTCCATCAATATTTATACTCGCCACCGCCCCGTTCTTGTCTCTTTTTTTTCTGCCTTTCTCCTCTTTCCACTCGTCACTCCCACCTTTATTTCACCTCTCCACCTTCAGTAGAGGCCCCCGCACACGACTCAACGACTTTTTTACCCCCTCGCCTTTAAATCTTCATCCAACGTTACGTCCCTCATTTCCTTCTCAACACAACTCCCCTACATCTAACTCTTTGACCTCCTCTTCTAGCCATGGTCCGTTCTCTGCTGACCCTGGCCTCAATGGCCGCCATGGCCACCATGGCCACTGCCCAGAGTACGTCCTTTGCTTGCTGTTAGCACACACATTCTGCCTAACTACATCTTATGTCTCGCCATCTTTACCACCTCAACAACCAACAACCACGACTGCAACTGCAACTGCGACCATCCTCCCTCCCACCCCTTTGTTGTCTGTGTTTTGTAACAGAGGTCGATCTCGCATGTCAAAAAGAGTTGAGAGCCAATGAAAATTAAGAACCGCTCCAATTGTTCGAGTCAACCAATTTTCGTTTTTTACCAGGGATTTTTGATGTTCCTGTCTCCCAACCGTTGGAGCTTGTCCCTTGGAGACAATTATCTTGACGAGCCCAATACCCTCGCTTTCTCTACCTTTTATTTTGTTTTCTGCAATGCAATGTCATTACATCCTCTCCTTCTACCTTGCCCTATCGTTTTCTTTCTCTCTCTCTCTCGCTCTCTTTGTTTGTCTGTCTCTACCCCTCTACTCCTCCTCCCTGTCCTGTTTCTCTCTCTCTCTCGTATGGCTGAGACATTCCTCACAAACAGGAATCGGGAACTCGACGTCTCAACCTTGTTTTGTCGTCTGGATAAACCCCGAAGCCTTGAGAGAGGATTTGACCAACTCTCCGCTGAACACACAGTCGTTTTTGTGCTCGGGCACTAATTGCTGTTTTGTCTGAGCAAAAACAAAGACGTTTGCCCATACATCAGCGTGAATGTCTGTACAAAGGTGGAAAAAGGTTTATTTGCTGGGCTGGGCGCGGGCATACTCTTGCTCTATTTTTTTTTCGGCTGCTCTCAAAAGGCACACGACTAGAATACGTGCTGACCGACTAGTCCTTCCCAAACAGCAATTTAACAGAGCACCCACCTGGGATGCTCACCAATCGCAGCCTCCCCCTCTCTCCACCCATTCATTGTACCGCATTTTTATTCTCCCCCTTCCACCTGCGGCAAAAGAACATACCCACACACCGTAATTGCTTCGTTGGCTCTACATATACTTGCCCCTAGCACACACGACTTTTTTTTTTTTGAGAGCACATCGGCGCATGTGGTTCTACACTTGTCAGCCGAGGAACATCCACCGCATGCAAGGCTCACTAGAAAAAAAGAGAGTTAATGGTCTTGGAAAAGTCCATTGGAAGCCAAAACTCTATATCCAATTCTAAGTCTACACGCCCATCCACAACCGTCTCTTCTACTATTTCTACTCTATATCATACATTCAGACTAACTGCCTACGATCCATTGAATTGAGCTGAAAAACTAACTCTTTTTTTTTGCATTGGCTGCTTCTTTCTCTAGTCACATTCAATGTGGTCGGCTACCCTAAGCATCCTACCAACGCGTTTGCTGTGTCGATTAACGGCCAACAGACTCGCATGGCAACAAATGAGACCATGACCCCCGTATGGTTCGTGCACGTCCCATCGGCAACAAACGGTACCCAGTACCACTATGTTGAGGTTACCAAGGACGGCGCTGTTGTTGAAGAAGAGGCCTTTGTGCGCACTGCCAACGTGACCGCCAAGCGCATGGCGACTGAGCACCAGTTCTTCCAGCGCCCATTGACCAAGCACGAGATCCCTCGTCTGCCTTACACTTACCTTGCCACCTACCCAACCAACTCCAAGGCCTTCAAGGAGAACCAGATTGCTACTTTCCACATCACCGGCACTGTTGCTGAGATTGACCGTCTGAACGCCAACCCCAACCAGGAGATTGAGACCAAGGTGACTGTCCGATACATCAATGCCAAGACCATCCACACCCAGACCAACATCACCTTCAAGACTTCTGGCAAGTCGTCGAAGGAGTTTGCCAAGCAGTCGTACAAGCTCGAGTTTGATGACAAGTATGGTCAGTCCTTCTTCCACCGTCCCAACATCAAGCTGCGTGCCCTTGCAACCACCGAGCCCTCGATGATCCGTGAGCGTCTGTACATTGACATGCTCAACTCGGTCGGTGTCCCCACTGCCCAGGGTACCTATGTCCGTCTGTTCATCAACAACAAGCCCTATGGTCTGTACCTGATGGTCGATGACATCAAGAAGTCGTTCCTTAAGCAGACTGTGCACGGCGGTATGGAGCTCAACCGCGGTTCGCTCGTCCAGATGAACGCTTGGAAGCAGCGCGCCGATCTGACCTTCCGTGGCCCTACCTCTGCCCCTTATTTGGTCGATGAGCTCTACAAGTCGCAGAACCTTGGCAACAACCCTGAAACCGATCCCCTCAAGGAGCTGATCCAGTTCATCCAAGATCTCGAGGCCTTCAACCCTACCACGACCCCCAACCCCGTTCAGTACTTCAACGACACTCGACTGGATCTTGACGGTTTCCTGCGCTCCATGGCCCTCGAGTACCTGTTTGGTGCCTTTGACAACTACTGGATCTCGGCCTCCAACTACTTCATGTACAAGAACCCTACCCTGGCCATGGGCGGCAAGTGGCAGTGGTTGCCGACCGACTTTGACGGTATTATTGGCGTCGGTAAGACCTTCCCCGTTGACGGCACCTACCAGACCTTCTACGACTTCAAGGAGCCCCGCCCCTTGGTCCAGAAGCTCATCATTGAGAACCCTCAGATCCGCGGTCTGTTTGAGGAGACTCTCAAGAACATTGTCAGCACTGCCTTTAAGCCCGAGGCCATGAACGCCCACATCGAGGGTCTCCAGAAGATGTTGTCCCAGGATGCCGAGTGGGATCTTTCGCTGCCCCGCATGAGCCCCGGTACGAACCACAACTTCACCTTCGCCGAGTTCAACGCCAACTTCGACTCTCCCAACCGTATCGTCGGTGTTGGTATCAAGCCCTGGATCTCTGGTCGCGCCAACGGCGTCGCTGCCGCCCTTGGCTTCCAGATCCCCGCCGGCACTGCTGATCGTATCCCTCCTCCCCCCCGCAAGGACCCCGATGCAGATGATGAGGAGCCCGATATGCCTGAGGATGGCTCCGGCAAGTCTGGCTCTGGCAACGGTCGCAACTCGGCACCTTCCTTGAAGCAGGCTTCGGGTCTGGTCACCCTTTTGGCCGTTGTTGCCTCGGCTGTCCTCTTGGCCTAAGTGCCTTTTTTTCCATAATAGAGGGCGACCTAATACATCAACAACAAACAAAAAAGTAGTAGTATTTGGTATTTTCTTTTTCCAATGTTCTACAGCTGAAAAATGAAAAAATAATACATTTGCCGCATCTTCATTATTGTTTCATGTAGACCTAAAAAAAGTTTTCGACTTTTTGCCCTTCCCTTTACTCTTTTTTTTTCGTAACGTTCCATTTCTCAAAAGCAAATAAAAAAAAACGTGGTTGGATGAACCATATTATCGGTATAAAAGTGTAGGATGGACTAAATAGCAATGCGGCACTGTCGTTACTAAATTTTTTTGTGTTTTCGACAGTGCGTCACGGTGATTCTCACCTGTTGGATTCTCGATATGAGAGGCGCCTTCGTTTACGCGTCTGAACTTTCTGATTCAGCTCAGACATCCTTTGCGAAACGAACTCAAAGGGGCGAGTGTAATAACATTTCGACACAAATGATCTGACGAATGTTGGTGTAAATACCACGGTCAAAACGTGTGCACTCTTTTTTACGTGGAAACCTGATCCAGTTTAGCCAAGGATTGCCTAAATACTGTATGTCAAAAGTTGTAACAGATGTCGGCGAGTCAACATTCAGAGGGAAAAAGGATATCACCCTGTGAAGGCGATACATGCCAGACTTCTAGGTGACCATAAGGCAGTGGATCTAACCGGATCATTTCCCACGACTGTCAGCCCGTAAAATGCTATGATTACAGTAATCATCATGGGCATGCTTGGACCTCTATCCTTTGCCACTGCAAGACATTCAACCAAGAAATACGATCATGATGTTGGAACAGGGCACGGTTCTTTTTGCTCAGGCCTCATGACTACCACATCAGATGTGCAGCACATTTGATGGGTACAAGTTATATAAACTCCTATATACACCCAGATAAAGAGGACACACACATACACAGATGGAATAAACCCTGACTTAATTGCCTGTACCATTTGAGAAAGTTTACATCAAACTTTTTTTCTTCGATGGTGACCTCCTGACACACACCAGATGAGCTTGAGAAACGACTGTAGTACATGACTGGAATAGTTATCGAGGCTAAGTTCTACTCAACAAAAATCGGTTGAGCGGTACAACAAAACGATCCTTGCACAGTGAGTTTCCTGAAGGCTCCAAAGTAATGATCGTTTATTTCATTAGCCATCTTGGATTAGTGATCCTTGGTTCGCTTGGACCCTCCTTTTTTGTTACATAAACTTTTATCGCAGCCGACTCGGGATTGCCGTCATGAATAGGTGACCCGTCCATGATCACTATATAGTATAAATATCCCATAGTCCTGAAATCGGACACACACACCTCCCCTGATAGTCCAATCACACAAATATATTGAATATCGATCTTTTAAAACGAATAACCAGTTGTAAGACGGATGCAAAGTGTGATAAGACCTAGCCAGGTCTTAAAACAAAACTGATGTTTGCGACGTGGGTCAGGTCAGGACCGCTGTTTGCGGCTTGTGACTACCGAGAGACCGGATCAACTGCTTTCTAACACCAGTCTCTGTCGACCAACGGCTCATCGTGATTCTTAGGGAAAAGGTCGGGATGGAATCAGAAAAAAGGCGGCCAAGAAGCCAGCGCTAAATAATAAGGCAGAAAAAGCAAGCGAAGGCTCTTCGCCAGAAAGTATCGAGAATGGACTGTCAACGATTGGACTCGAGTGGTTTATTCCGATGAGTCCA